>QFDD01002446.1:0-23587 GCA_006871305.1 Vachellia collinsii | reverse complement strand
ACCGGTCATAACAAAATAGTATAATTTAATAAAAACAATACCCATATTTGATTATGAACAAGTTAATATCATAATATTTAAATCAAAATGAAACTAAATACATAATGTTTTGATGCATACATGTCTCACACAACTGTTTAATTGTAACAATAATAAAATACAATATTGAGAATATATATTTATTCTTATAATCCTTCAAAAATTGCAAAATAACAAAATAATGAGACATTAAAACAAAATCAATAATAGTTAGTGGTAGTTTGATTTAGTAATCTAAAAAATAAAAGTAAGAAATTATCAATATGAGGACAAACTAAAGCAATAAATTCAATTAAAGGTAGTACAAGTTCATTAAAAATAAAAATGAAAAAAAAATTTTAAAAAAAAAGTCTGACCCGGGTTAGAACCGGTTTGCCCCGGGTTACCCGGTTTATGACCGGTTTGCCCCGGGTCACACCGGTTCACCCCGGGTCAGAAAAATCCGGTTCATGGGGGGGACCGGACCGGTTGGGTGACCGGGTCACCGGTTCCCGGGTCAACCCGGCCGGTCCGGTCCGGTTTTTAACTCTATGGTATCAGCAAAGTTAAGGACGCGCGACATGGCGATGATATCGGGGCCTTAATTGTAATTTTATCTGAAGACCAGAAATAAAGCGGGGTCTTACACGTAATTTTCGCTAAATTTTAAAAGGAAGAATCTGCACCTTAAATACAATATTTATTTATATTTAAAGGGAAATAAAGAGATAGACCAACAACAAGCACCCAAAAAGCTTATAAAAAAGAGCATTAAGGGCCAGAAGATGGGGGTTCTTTTTCTTGGGTGGCAACACAAGAGTTTGAGTTCAAATGGAAGGAGGTTTGAGACTTGGAGATGCGAAAGATCAATAGAACTGATGGAAATTCGGCTCTGATTATTAGTTTATCCTTTTCTTCATCTTCCTTTCTATTTCTTCTATCTTTTGTTTGGCTGGCTCGTATTTTGTTCATGGGAATGTTCAATTTATGTAGCTAAACCTTTGTATTGGATTATTATAGTTTGATTATGATTTAGTGAATGACAATTTTAATCTTTAATTGCTTTAATGTTATATTTGTTTATTCAATTGTGTGCTTGACTGTCCTGAAAAATGAGGGATCTGATTGGGATAGATTTTGGTGTTCTAAAGGAGCCTAGGGATGGAAAATTTAGATTAGACCTTCAATTGAATTGTGTAGGATTGAGTTTTATAACTTAATTTTCTTGTAGGATAGGAATATACCTACCGGCCCTACATAGTCAGATTAGGCCTGCACTTTATTTAGTCTAATTATATAATCATCTAAGGAATTAGAGATTAGTTCATATAATTAGAATGCCTTTTAGTGAGTCGGAAGACTCTTTTAGATAATTACGAATCCTAGACTAGCAAATATAACCTTAATTGCTATTAAGGGGAGAAATTAGACACTAAGAAATAATCAAGGCTATAATAATCCAAGTCGTTGCCTAAGATCTAGAATCACCCTTAACCTTAGTTATAGTTTAGATTTAATTTATTCTTCTAATTAAATTTTTATTTTTTTATTATTATATTTGTGTTTCGCGCAACTTAAATAAAAGTGTAAAGTCATTGCTCAATTTAGTTGGTACCAAGTCCTCGTGGGAACGATACTCTACTCACTTTTATTACTTGATACAACCCGTGCACTTGCGGAGTTATTGGTTCACATTTTGTGCCATCATGCATTTACTGATTATTCATCATCTTCCTCTAGTTTATTCTCTCCATCATAAATACTTCAGTGTTTAGCATTCAATTCTCTTGAGAGAATATTCTTATTCTAACCTATGATTCTGTGTGTGTTATTCAAGATTAGAGAATCTTGAGTGGATTAGTAGAAACACAAAAAGAGGGGGAGTGACTTATTGCTTTACTGAGTGAGAAAGGGGGAGATTTTTCTTCCTTTTGATTGTAAAGAAATAACTCATCGATAGTAGTGAATTTGGAGTGCTCAAAGGAATTTGAGGACTAGACGTAGGTCAGGTGGATCGAACCAATATAAATGTCTGTGTACATCTTTCTCAACTCTCTTATTTAATTTCAAAGTTATGGTGAAATTCTTATTAGATCAATTCACCCCCCCTCTTGGTCAAATCCTATTATAACAAGAGGCACTATTGAGAAGCTGTAACAAAGTGCTGGGAACGAAGCCTCTCCATGGAGCCTTGTCACCCAGAACTATAGTTGCCCATCCAATTCATAACTTGATCCAATTGAAGTAAGATTACTTTGACATGCACTCTCAATGCCCTTGGAACATTTTGACCTATTCTAGCATGCTTGCCAATGATTCTACCACTACACAAGTTAATAATCATAACTTACACATAAAACTCTTATAGGTATTTACAACCTTCCAAATGTTAAGTAAGCAATAAAGGTTCTTACTCACCCTTCAAGCAATCATCTCCTTCTTTCTTCTTCTCTTCTTGAATAAGGTAGCATTAGGGTTTGGTTACATTGATTAGGTAAGATTCTTGAGAATCTTAGTAGTATAAGCAATTATTATTCAATCACATAACATGTATTAAAACATGAAACATGCTCATAATTTGATTAATATCAACCTTGGAAATATAATAATATTCATACCTTATATGTCACACAACACAACATAGACCAAGATACCATTGCATAGAAGCAATCTTCATCATATCATAACATCATCATCCACTCACTTAATCTTGCTTCCTAACCACTTTCCTACCATTATTTAACTTAAAATCATTCATCCCCATGCAAGAATAAATTCGGCCAACACTTCCCCTTAAGGTTTTGATATCCAAAATTTCATACAAAGAACAAACCAACGCAATCCGACCATCAATAGTCTTAGAATCAAGCATAGACTTGGATTATGTGACTTACCTCTTCCAATTACTTCTCTTCTTCACTTTCTACCTCAAAATCCTTTCAAGACCTCTCTTAAAACTCTTTAAGAACACCAATAAACAGAAAAATAAACTGATCAAATGGAAGAAAAAGTCCAAGAATCAAGGAATATTGAAGATTTCAAGCTAAAACAACATCTTTAACTTGATTTTTGCTTGAATTCCTTTTTTTTTCCCTCATCTATTCTTTATACCACCCCTCCTTCTTCCTCTTGGTTTGGCCAACCTAAATGGCCTTTGGATGGTGTCTTGAAGTGTCTTTAAGCTTCATAAAAATCTGCACGTGTTGCTTACTTGTGGGTCCCACTTTTTAATAATAAAATAACTTTACTCTAATATTATATCACTTTATGATAATATCTACTTTTGCTTTTAGTCTTGCAGCAAAAGAAATGCTTGTAGCTTAATATAGACCCCACAATCCTCTTTACACATACTCTTTACACATATAAGATTACTTTAACTTACCATAAAGCTATTTTATCTAACCGAAAATACTTTGGAATTCCCTTATCATTTGACCAGTGCAGGGTCATTAAAATTTTTCAAAATTCTTTATATCATTCCATGATTTTTCTTATCTCAATTTAATTCTAGAAATGCCTTTAGTTAATTTTCTTCCAAAAACCCTAATTCAAGGGTTTTTGGCTCTTTTCTTTCAGTTCTAGCAGACTGTTTCTAACTTTCCATTGGAAACAATTTTATAAATTTTCATAACTCATGAGCTGTTTTTCCTTACCTTGAGATCAAATATCCAAAACCTATGAATATTTTAAATAATTATATTTAGTTGAAAATTAATTAATCAATTGAATATCATTAATTACTAAAAAAATAATTCTAAGGTCATTTCTATCTTTTTGACCTCCATTCTACCTCAAATACTACTTAGGGAATTTTTCTTTCATTTCTAAATTTTCAAAGCAATTTTCTGATATTTAGGTTAAAATTACCAAAATGCCCCTACAATTTCCTCAAAATTACCAAAATGCCACTACTTTTCCAAAATGACCATTTCGCCTTACTTTTTTTACATTTTGGAAACTGACATTTTTGCCCTTCCTTTTCTTTCTATTTCCACGTTTACCCCTTTCCTTTCATTTTTCTTTCATTTTCCGGAACTTTAATTAATATGTAGCCATTCGTTCAACTTGTATTTCCAATTACAACAACCTGGATGTTACATTCTAACGAAGAATAGTCATTGAATAGAGGATAATTTCTATGATATAAGATAGGTTATATTGAATAATTAGTCTTCATATAACTTGAATAGTTATAATATCTTACTAGAGACTTCTTATGACTTTTGGACCAAATGATGCTTCTGGTCCATCGGCCACTGCAAACATTATATAAGCCTACATGATTCTATCCAAGAATAAGTCAACACAAACTAAAATGTCTAGATTCATTGAATCTAGAAAGAGTTAATATTTAGAATATAAAATGTCCCCAGTTAATCTAAAAAATCTTACTATGAAATAAGAGAATTCTTGAAGATATTCTAACTTGAATTAGAATAATATAATATTCTTCAAGGTGAAATAATACTATCCTATTATTATTTTGAAAATAATAATGTAAAGTTTAATTTAGAATTTTAAATATTGAGATTTCATTATTAAAATCCTAAACTAAATAGAATCATGAAATCCTATTAAATATATTGATGAACATTAGTGTATATGATATTCATAATTTGAATCATATATTTAATCAATATAGGGTAAGTATCATATCTCTTTTATGGTGGTTATATGAATTGTTTATATTGATTTTATATATTTACATATAAAATAATATTTAATATAAACAATTCATATATAATCTATTATGTAAGTTAAATATAAGATTTGAATTAAATAAGGGGTCATCCCAATGAACGAATAGGCCAACTAAATTAGTAGCAAGGCTGGGCGTTGTTTAAAAGTTAGAGAGTCATCAGAAACCACCTACAGAAAGAAATGATGTGAGAAACAATATAATTGAAGACGTTCTCTTGGACCCGAGGCATTGTGGTTTGGGAAAATGTGCTTGCACGGCGTACGTGTTCGTGAACACGTTCACATGGATAATAGTAGAGTGTTTGTTCGAGGAGCAGAACCTATGATCTTAATCATCACACATAGATTTGAAGATTGGATCTAAATGGCTGGCCTCGCCTAATTAATTTTTTAAAACATTATTTTGACTTTAAATTTCTATCTATGCTTCTTCACAAGTTTTTTAAAAAAATCATTTTATCTTCTAAATCAAACTTTAATTCATGTTCTTAAACATTGTCCCTCACATAACATTCATTTACTTTTTAATTTCAAATTTTATTTCTTGTTTTGTTTTTATTTTGATCAAACCTTCTTACTATTTTACAAGTCAAACTTGTTTGATTGTTTTTCATATTGTTGGAACATTTTTTTTTCTTGCATCTTATCTTAAGCATTTAATTGTAACAACTCTTTTATCACCTTTAAATTTTAGAAGAAATCCTTTCAAATCAAACATCTAATTTCAATTCTTGTGTATGCCATACATCATTGTATGTGTTTTCACTCATCGAATCATTTTTTTTTATCACATACAAATTACTTTTCAAAGATTAAATTAAAAATTTTATTGTCTTAACTTCGTTTATTTAAAAAATATAAAAAATCATGAAAATGTGTTAAACAGATCTAAGGTCCATGGGCTATCCCGTGACTTGCAAGCTCACGTGTCTGCCAAATTGGAGAAGGAATGCAAAGCTTTATTTTACCATTTTATTTCTTATATTAATAACATTTAAACACCATCTTGCCTCTCATTATACACATGTAACTATTATGAAAAAATCATGTGGGTATTATCAAAAACAATTTTCATTGAAATTTTCTTTCATAACATATTGTTAATTTAACTTCATTTATTTTAATTTTTTTGATTATATTTATGTGTAAAATTAGAAATTTGATTACATTTACAGGCCAATTCGTGTAGGCCCAAGTTAGTGTCAGGTTGGCCTGTTTCCCAGTAATGTTAGTCATCGTTTTCTCCATTCAATTTAAGTAATGCCAATATTTTTTTTTTTCGGCCGGGGAGGCTGGGGTTTTGCAGAATTTTAATTTTGGATTACATTTACGGATGGATTCACTTAGGCCCAAACTAGTGTCAGGTTGGCCCGTTTCCCAGTACTATCGGTTAGTCATCGTTTTCTCCATTCAATTTAAGCAATGCCAACAGATTTTTCTTGTTCTTTTTTTTTTTTTTGGGTGAATTTCTTCTTGTTCTTTTTTTCGGCCTCAAAACCCTCCCCGGTTAGTCATCGTTTGGCAGAATTTTAAATTTTATTCCACAGCCTGTGTGCCTCAAAACCCAACACTAGGCCGTGGAGCCTGAACTACTTAAATTGTCTTGGAGTTAGTTTGATGGAGTGCCTTGGCGTCTGAAGAAACCATCACTACTAACTGGAAAATTTAAGCTTTATTGCTAGTAGTGTAAAATCTAAACATTGTTATATCTTGCATAAGTAGTAACTGTATTTGAATTTTTTTAATTTTTTTTATGGATTGAAAATTAGTAGACACAACTTCAAATACTATACATATAAGAAATTTAAAAAAAAAACACTTAATTAGTATAATATGTGATATTGTACATCAAATATATATTTATATATTTTTGCTATCTAGTTTTTATAATCATATATAACATCGGTGGACCAAAAAAAAATTAACTCACTAATATAGCCTTCACAAAAATTATTAGTTTTAATGTTTTCCCCTTTCTTCTTTTCTGTAAATTATTAAGAACATGCCTAAATTTGAATCAATTGATATAAAAAATAACGTAACTATTCTTTGATTAAATCCAGAGAAAACTAAATCGTTATTATTACATGGTATATAGTAAAGCAAGTATAACAGGCTGTGGATTGGGTTTAACATAAAGAAAGGGAACAGCAAGATTGGATGTACCAAAAGCGATTAATCTCTCACAATATGGTGAACTAATGTTTAAATTTTCACTTAACGATGTGCTCACATTTAATATTTAATTGTACCTTGAACCAGCTTACCCTTAATTGAAAGATACATATGTCTTAGGAAAAAACAAAAGAAAAAAATACATGGAAGATTTTTGTGTTTGGATACTCTCTAAAACCATAGTTTTAGAGGTTCAAAAAAAAAAAAAACCAAGAACTCTCAATTTTTCCCACAAACAAATTTTTCATCAAGACTGTGGTTTTGGTATTAGCCACCCCAAACACCTATTTTTCCCAATATATTTTTTTACAAGAAAACCATGGCTTTTGAAGTGAAAATTTCATGATTTTCTGTTATCTTTTACCTTTTAAAAACTATTTCCTAAAATATATTGTTTAAAATCACTTTTATTACTATTTTTTATAGGTCATCGTACGACCTAATCCAAACACACTCAAAGAGATTGTTTTAATTGAGTGAACTATTTTGATTCTCTAATGGCTTGATAGTGAATTTAATATCTTTCAATCATGAATATAATTATAATTTATATCATCCATCTTAGTGAATTAATATTTATATTAGCGTAAAAAATGACCCCACCTGATATTCGAGATTATTAGATATTTACAAAACTAACCCCTAAAATATATAATAATAGTCACAATAAATTGTTCGTCACCCAAAATAAAATAATAACAAGAAATTAATTGTCAACGTCTGTATGAAAAAAAAAGGGAAAATGATGATGTGGTCCGTGTAAGTAATTTTACGATTAAACAGTTTCACAAAATCGTATAATTATTTTCAAATCATGTGAAGTTGTTAATATACTAAAATGAGGTTGCAACTAACAACTCTATCTCAGTGCGTGGAGTTGTTAACAGAGATTTGATAGTTAATACGCGATTTCATGGGACTGTTTAATCATAAAATCTCTTACACATGATCTCATCATAATTCTCCCAAAAAAAATATAGCCATATTCAATCAAGAGTCTGAAACCTAAAAAAACCTTCAAGAATTCAAAACATTGGGAGTGATGAAAACGAAATTAACTAGATCGATCATGAAGTACAAGATTTTTGGTTATAGTACAACAGATCAGTACTATTTGAAGTAACGAATTGTAGTACAAATATCAACGCAGGTTGGTGTACTACAATGTCTCCAGGTTCGTTCGTTCGTTTTACCAGTACCATTTCACAAACCCACACACACACACGTACGCATATATTCATTAATTGGCCAAACCACAAGAGAGTGAGAGACATTTGTGTGGAAAAATCAATGGTAAAGTTATTGCCCGGAATGGAGAAACATCATTGAGTGCAGCGTTGATGATGATGATCATTCATGTCCGAACAATCACATGGTCGGATTTGCCGAGCGATCGCCTTCATTGACGCTGCACTCAATCATGTTTCTTATCGTTGTGGGATGCTGCAGATTCTGGAAAACGCATATGAACACATCATGATGATGATGAGGTGTAGACATATCAGGTTAGATATCTTTCGCTTTCTCTGTACAGTTTAGATTAGCTTTTAGAGAATTTTTTGTAAGAAAATTATAAGAATGATTTAAGATAGAATTTGTGTAGAATAAATTTTGATAAAATGAGAATGATGTCTAAAATGAATAAAATAACCTTGAAACTTTCTATCAAAAAAAAAAAAAAAACCTTGAAGCCATGGGGCGTCTTCTTCCCTACTCCCTTCTCTTTTGAAAATAAAAATAAAAATAAAAATAAAAATAAAAATTTCTACATGATCTCTTTAATAATTAATAAGTACCCAAGAACTATCCAAACATTCAATTTGAAAGCGTACCAGTGTCATTATTAGTCAGCGATCAAGAAACTTTTCACGGAGAAGCTGATATGTGCATCTTACTTGAAAACCATGGTTAAGCAAACCTTGGTTTTGTAGAGAAAAGTGCTTTTTTGGTGTTAGGCAAACAGGGACTTTTTTCCTTCAACTTTGATTCGTTGCTTCTTCTTCTCTTTTCTTTTGTTTTTTTTTTGTTTTTTGGTGTTTTTCTTTTCCTGCAGCAATTTTGTATTACGACATAAATGAAAATAAATGAATCATATGGGACAATTGAAATAATTGTCCGTCAACGTATTTGAATTTTAAAATAACATAACCAATGTACGTGATATACGTGATATGGGAGAGTAAGTTTTTTAGAGGATGAGAAAATACGCAACTCCCCTGATAGAATTCTCTCCGGTCTTCTCTATGGATTATCTATTCTCCTCCCTCTCGGTGCCATTTGCTATGTAACGTAATTGGAATCCGTTAATCTGTGTTCCGATTCTTATATGGGTATTTTGTAAGTTGACGGATTTCAAGTACGCCTGAAAATCCTTCAATGGTATCAAAGCCTGGTTTAATTTTTTCTCAATGCCAATATCTGTTGGAATAGTTTATTCTACTGTGTTTCACTGTTATCTCTTGATTTATTATTTTTCTGGTACATATATAATTTACTGTGATAAAACAGTTTCTACCGAATAGTTGAAAACATACAGTAAAATAAAGGACATAGAAACCTTAGGTTTTTGGGTCCCTCAAAAAACCTCACTGTCAACACCATGAAATTGGTATGAACATGGAGACAAAAAGGAAAACAAGTTTAATGAACCCAAAACCATAGAGCAAATAGTGATAACAACAGATTTTATCATTTTTGACATTGAGTCACTAAAAAACAACATTTTTAGGACACAAAATTAGTCATATTGTGTAGATATCGAAAAAATGAAAAAAACAATATCAAGAACATAGAAAACAGAGGCCAAATGGAGAAATTATGGAGGAAAGAAGGATCGGGTCAATTGGACAAAACCCATCACTCATCCGGGTCCGTATGACCCAACTGGAGGTTGAAGACAACCTCCAGTGACAAAACAACATCGTTTTGACCGCACATTAACACAAAAAATTTTGAAACTGTGCGTTTCAATAAAGCAGACTGGGTTTTTCTTAAAAAAATGTTTTTAGGGCCCAAGCAAAAATGAGCCACGGTTTGTTCAATACCACGTTTTTGGACTATAAGTGAAAGAAGAATGGGCCAAAGCCCATTCATGTTGGACCAAAATAGAACAAAACAAAAACAAAAAAAAAAGGAGAAATTTGACATGTGGCTTGTAGAACCTACTGGAGACTCCCACAGCCACATACCATGGCTTATTTATTTGTACTTGGACCGTGAAGCTTTATGGTTTAGCGTGTGTAACCTAAAAAAAAAAACAAAGAAAACTGGACCTATGCATTTCAGATTGGGTCATAAAAATAAAAGGAAAATAGATTGGGCCATCTGTTTCGACCCCAACTTATCAAATAAGGGATTGAGCCATCAGTTTCAGCCCATAATCATTAAAAGATTAAAAAAAGGGGGAAAAATGGACTGGGCCATCAGTTTCTGCCCAAATACTTAAAAAAAATATAGGCCACATTTTTTTCGGACCATCTAGAAAAGAAAAATGTGCCAAAAACGTCTGGGCCTAATGGGCTTACTTCTTTGTTTCATTTTTTTAGAATTTTTTTTCCTGATTCCTCTCCTTCTAGGGAGCATTTGGACTCCAAATAAAGCTCCATTTGTTTCTAAAATTGTCTAAATTTAAGAGCTTGATTTGGACATCTTTTGTGATATCCTCATTTTTCAGTAACTAGTGTACATGTTAAACTAAGGGCTTTAGAAAGATTAAGGGTCCAGAGAGTGGAAAGATATGGAAGGAAGTCTAGAAATGCCACTTTGCAAAATTTAGAAAATGTAAGGGCAAAATGGTTATTTTTGGAAAAGTCAAGGATAATGGTCATTTTGGGAAGAATATGACCAAAATATCAAAAAAATGGTCCCATGTTCAGAAATGTAGAGAAAAATTCATTGATCATGGATTGAGGTCCAGTTAAAGTTAGAATGACCAAAATAACCCTCATAAAATTTTTTAAGGTCATTTAATATTTGGCTAATTTTCGAAATTATAGCCAAATATAATTATTCAAAATACCTAGAGACCTAAAAAATGTATTTCAAAATCATGAAAAATAGCTTGGGAAAATCTCTATTTTATAAAATTGATTTCAGCTTTAAGACAACAACAGTTTGCCGGAACGACAATACGAAAGGCTGAAAATCCTCGAATTAAGGTTTTCGGGAGAAAATTTATTTAGAGCATATTGGAAGGCTATTTGAGATGAGAAAAATCATGAAGTGATCAGTTGAATTTTGGGAATTTTTAGAGACATTAAACTGGTCAAGTGATCAGAAAATTCTCGAAAAGCATTCTCGATAGAAAACAATCAAATAAAGCAAGTTGCTTTTTGAAAAAGGAGATTGTGGGGATATGAAGCTGCCACTTGTGGTCTTCTTGCTTGAAGGTGGAAAGCAAATAAAAGATATTTCAAAAAGGTGGTAGTTTATATCAATATGAGGTAGTTTTATCAATAGAAAATGACTCTGGCAATACAAGTGGGTCCCACATTCACTTAAGACACTTGGGGATAGATTTTATTAAGTCCCAAGAGCTCATTTTCGGTCCTCATTTTCGTGCTCTAGCCAAGAGAGGAGAGAGAAGCTGCTGAAAGTGAAGAACAAGCAAAGGGAAGGAGAAAATCAAGCAAAGTTTAAGATTAGTTGGCATCTTAGCTTGATTTCTTCCATGAAAACCATTCTATGAGTCTTGCTTTCCTTTTTAATCGGTTTATTTCTCACTCTAAATGGTTGAGTGATGAGTTCCAAGAAGGGTTCTTGGAAGCTCTAGTGAGAGAAAATGAGAAATAGCAAGAATTGGAAGTAACAAGCATCTTAGATCAACTTTATGCATGTTTTGCCACATACAAATGCTTTGATTGAGTTGATTTAAGCTTGTTATAAATTTCTGGCATATGAAACCCTCATCCTTAAGGCTGACCAAGATTCATGAGGCATGCATATGCATGTGTGCATGTTGATTAATGATGAGGAAAGGATGTAGAATTGAGGTTATGTATGTTTATGAAAAGAGATATTGCAAAACCTCATTCCCCCCCCAATTTGCTATGAATTTCGTTCAGCTGTAGTTATAAGGAGAAAATGGATGATTTTGGGTGTTTTGAAGTTTCCAATGGATTTAGAATGAGGCATTGTGTAGGGTGAGATCAAAAAGCACACTTTGGAAGCATTAGAACCTCAATTGCCAAAGTCAGAACGTAAGAATCTTAAGTGGTTAAATTAAGTTGTTGAGTGATATAAAGCATTGAAAATGACTTAGTATTGATGCCAAATACATCATGTGGTGTAGGAGTAGAAATTACTAAGAAGAATCCTAAAGTGCAAGCAAGGAAGCCAACTCAAGCCACATTGGAAAGTAAAGCATATAAGGTAGCAAAACTTCTAACTTTGCATCCACTTTGCATTGACTGTTGTATATGTTATTGGCCATGTTTGATGTGTGGTTGTAGCCACTTAACATGTAAATCCTTGCTTATGAGTGTGCATGGTTGTAACTATACAATGATTGCCTTGGCCTTGTGCAAATATGTTAGAAGTAAGGTATTATTGTTCATGTCATGGCATACTAGTTTATATCCAATTAATCATGCATGTTGATGTTTTGTTAGAAATATTTAATACTAGGATTTCCTTGAAATCTCATCCTTTCCAATGATTACCCATAGGCACAAGTTTCAAGGGCAAAGGAAAGGAAGTGCAAGAGTAAGTGGAGATGGCTTGCATGGAGATGAATATTTTGCTCATGCTTGTATATGGTGTTTTGATGTATATCTAAGTGGTTTTGTGAATACTATAGATAAATGTAAAGTAAACCCCTACACTAAGTCATTTTCATTCTATTTGAAGAACGGATAAGCAAGACCAATGTAGGAGAGAGAGGGAGAGGAGACAGGGGAGAAGGTGTCATGCGGAAGAGAGAGCTTTTTTTTTTAATAGTCATTTAAAAAATAAAATTGTGGGGCCCACTTAATATAAAGTAGAGGCCATTTGTCTCATCTAATTGAGATAACATTTTCGATCTATTTTTAAAATTTTATAGGTATTTTTGCACCAAACGATAGTATTTGGTGTCAGCTATAGGCATTTGAGAATAGTATATAGGCATTTCTATCCCTTAACTCAAAATTTTATTAGTGAAAGTATTTAAATTATCAAAGTACTGATACTTTAAAGAGTATTTAAATTGGGATAAGACGTACCAAATGAATTTATGTTCAAATCTGGGTTAAACGTCCAAAGTTCTTTGAGTTAATCCTCCGAAGCCCATGTACGAATTTAAATTAGTTTAGACTACTAGAAAATCTAGAGTCCAAACAGGGTGGTATAGCTATTGGGGTTGGAGAGCAAATTGTAATATTAAAAAAATTTCAATCTCTTCTTTAGATTGTTGAAGGCATTTAAGTCATGTAGTCAAGAAGCATACCTTTTTTTTGGAGGATTTTCCTTTTCTTCCTTGTTCAGTTCCAGAAGCCAACAACTATAATCAACTTCCTCTACTGATATCCACACGAATAGCTTTTCAACATGAATGCATGCTTATGGAAAGCTCAGACCATTTATTTATAGACACTCACAGCTTATCTTTTTGAATTTGAAATATATTTTTTATCAATTTCAAAATTCAAAACTTATCAAAAACTTTAAATTCAAGAAATTTCATAAAAGATGATTTTATTTAAATCTATCCAACAGAGATAACTTAACACATTTGTTTAATTTGGATAAGGAGTTAACAAGGATATAGTTCAATTTATCTCCATAAACTAAAACAAGATATAATATCAAGATAGATTAAGATTTAATATATCCTTATAGATTAAATCCAAAATCTATCTTTTAAATCGAGATTTAATTTATCTTTATAAATTAAATCTAAGATCTTATATTTTAAATCAAGATTTAATCTATCTTTATAAATTAAATCCAAAATTTATTCTATCTTTTAAAAAAAAATCCAAGATATTATATCACATATATATAATATATATACACATATATACATATCCGAGTTTACACACACACACACACACACACACATATTTTTCCTCCTTAGAATATTCATTGAATCTAGAATATGGACATTCTAGCTCATGTTGGGCTATTTTATAGACGACCCTGTAGGTCCATATGAAGTTGATGGTGGGCCAATGATTATACTAGCCCAACAATCTCAACCAGGACATTATGACTACCAAATTTATATGAGGATCTGTAAACCGATATAACTTATCATACAACCACATCACATCCCTTTTGTCATATGATATTTTGGTCAAGGATGAGGCATGGACATTATCACCCTCCTATTCCTAACTATTGTTTTCTCAATCATTAGGTAGTTTGACTACAGAGATGGAACTTCCTTTCCATCACAGTATGACCACACATTTTTCAGACTCACTCATCGAGGAGCCTGGCAATATCTCTCTACTAATGTAAGGGAAAAATCCTATCTTGACCATTCATATTCCTCTACATGAAATCCACTAAGCTTGAACATAGCCTTTATCATCACTAAGTCAAAAGTGACTTTTGACTATGTCAAAGTGGAGCACTCTCATGTAGGAATCCATGATGATCTCAAGCCAAAAGGCACAATGATGTAGCCATTTGTGAGAAAATCTTATGATTTAATCCATGGAGCTTTTTCATAGTGGGTTGGTCCAGTATCTCGTACTCTTACAAATGATTATGACTTTCACTAGTATCTCCATACATTTCAAAGTCATAATGGCCTTATTTCATCTTAAGTCCCACGTAGATAACCGGCCATGACCATTTACGATAATCATTATGATTTATCTAAGAACAATTTATCACAACAAACATGTAAAGATTATGATACTGAATATGAACAATTCATTAATTAAAATATTTAATGTACAATGATTGGCCTTAGAGCTCAATTTCCAACATCCACCCACTTGCACTAGGTACAATTGTTAATCACTCTAATTCCATTATTCTAACATGACGCTCATGCTTAGCCTATGTTAGTGGTTTTATAAGAGGATTAACAACATTATCTTCTCTTGCTAGTTTGCATATTTTTATATCACCCCTATCATGAATTTCTCTAATGAAATGAAATCGCCTGAGTATATGCTTGGTCATTTGGTGGAACTTAGGTTCTTTGGTCTATGCAATAGCATCGCTGTTGTCATAGAACAAACTTATTGGATCTAAGATGGTCGGTACCACTCCTAGTTCTACAATGAACTTCGTGATCCAAATAGCTTCCTTAGATGCATAAGTGTCGTTATATACTCAGCTGCCATTGTAGAATCAGCTATAGTGCTATGCTTGGAGCTCTTCCAACTTATTGCTCCACCATTTAGGAGGAATATGCATCTATACTGCGATCTTAAGTCATCCAGGTCAGTTTGGAAACTTGCATCTGTGTAACCAGTTACACAGAGCTTATAATCCAATCCACCATATACCAAGAACAAGTCCTTAGTCCTTCTTAAGTACTTGAAGATGTTCTTGATAGTAGTCCAATGATCTTAATTGAGATCTTGTTGTTGGGATTTGATGGCACAATGGAAGACTTAAATTGTTCCAATCCCTTCCATGGATCTATTGAAGGCTTTTAAATCATGTAGTCAATAAACATACCTTTCGTGGAGCGTTTCCTTTTCTTTCTTGCTCGGTTTCAAGAAGTCAACAACTATGATCAGTTTCCTCTACCGGTATCCACACGAATGGTGTTTTCAACATGAACGTATTCTAGTGCCTTTATGTTCAATTCTTGGATCTCCTTCTCACTCTCGGTTTCTCTCACAAGTTTCAGATTTGCGTTTTTGATCACCACTTTCTAGTGGAGAGCACTGACCATTTATTTATAGACATTTAGAGCTTATCCTTTTAAATTTCAAAATCCATCTTTTATCTATTTCAAAATTCAAAATCCTATCAGAAACTTTAAATCTGAGAATTAAATAAAGATGGTTTTATCTATATCTGTCTAACAGATATAATTTAACCAATTTATTTAATTTAGATAAGGAGTCAAACAAAGATAAGATTTAATTTATCCCCATAAATTAAATAAGATACAATAACAAGATAGATCAAGATTTAATATATCTTTATAAGTTAAATCCAAGATCTTATCTTTTAAATCAAGATTTAATTTCTCTCTATAAATTAAATTCAAGATTTATTCTATCTTTATCATGTATATAATATATTTACATATCAATATATGCAATATATATACACGAAAATAAATATTATATATATAAACAAATTTTAATACACACACACACACACACACACACATATATCCTCCCAAGAATATTCACTGAATCTCAATTCAATGAATCTGAACATTTCAGCTCATGTTGGGCCATTTTGTGTGTGACCTTATAGGCCATATGAAGTTGACAGTGGACCAGTGACTACACTAGCTTGCTTACACAAGTCACAAGTGGCCTCTAACAAGACATTACAACTACCCAATTCACATGAGGATCTGTAAACTGATACAAATTATCATACAACTACATCATGTCCCTTTTGTCACATGATATTTTGGTCAAGGATGAGGCATGGAGATCATCATGCTCATATTCCCAACCATTGCTTTCTCGATCTCAAAGTAGTCAGACTTAAGAAATCGAACTGCCTTTTCATCAAAGTATGGTCATACATTTCTCATACTCACTTATTGAGAGGACCCAGCAATATCTCTCTACTAATTGAGGGACAAGTACTATCTTGACCATTCACTTTCCTCTTCATAGTATCCACTAAGCCCGAACATATCCTTTACCATCACTTAGTCAAAAGTGACTTTTGACTAGGTCAAAACTGAGTGACTCTCATGGAGGAATTCATGATGATCTCAAGTCAAAGGGCACAGTGACGTAGTCATTTGTAAAACAAGCTTATGACATGAATCCATGGAGCTATTTCACAGAGGGTTGGTTTGGCACCTTGTACTCTTACAAGTGCCTATAACTTTGACTAGTATCTCCATATGTTTCAAAGTCATTATAGCCTTATTTCATCTTTGCTCTTGCATAACTATGATTATTTAGGATAATCATTATGATTGATCCAAGGACAACTTATCATAACAAAACATGCAAACATTATGATAATGAAAATGAACAATTCATTAATTAAAATGCTCAAAGTACAATGATTGGCCTTAGGGTACAATTTTCAACACTTGTTGGTATCTGCTGGTTAAGCTTAAGCCAAACGAGACAACTGGTTGAGTGCATAACATGGCATGCATGATGGATCCAATGGCTGAGGTATATGGAACCTTGCTCCTACGATCTGGCTGATCACGTGTGCTGGACATTGATTCTTGCTAAGATGGATGCCATGAGATATAGGTAGGAAACCTCTCTTTGATTCCTGTATTCTAAAACTGTCATATTTTGTCTATATATGTGCTTTGACTTAGGCCTATTAGTGTGATGTCCCTTACTCTTACCCTTACACTCCCAACGACTTGAGCTAGCCACTCACATGCTTATCTAGAATTAACGTACCATATGAAACTTAAAACATTCTTCTCATTATAATCCACTTGATAAAGCTATGATATTTATAGGTTTCCAAGTAAAGTTCCTTTCCATTCTTTACAGGGCATAAGGCATTCATTTAGCCAAGTTCATACTTGATTAATACAAAGGAATCATAAAATTTTTCTTCACAAATGATTCCCAAAACTTGGCTTATGGAGGGTCTCACCACGGCCAACTTTACACTTCATTGCGACCAACTTCCTCAGGGCCATATGAAAACCTCTTGGGTTCCTTTTGCCATGGTGAACTCCTCAAACACCATGAGGAATTCCTTCTCAGATGCACTTCACCACGATGAACATGGTTAGAGCAGCGAAACGTAGAAAATGATACATATGCACTATTTAATGGCCATAATGATCCATAATTAACATAACCACTACATGAAACACAAAAGAGCGTTCTTAAGCACTCCAAGGCCTATACCTTATCATTAATAACTCATTACAACTTGAATTCCACACAGACAAATACATAACACATGTAAGCTCATTCAAAAAATCCTTTTGCCATGCTCCACCTTTGGCACTGAATTTCTTTGACTTTACTTTGACCGGAGCTTTGATCTATATGGTTATTATTTTGGGGAGGATGATATTTCATGAAAATCTCAGCAGAAAATTATAATAACAAACACATTAACAAGCTGATTGCAATATATGACACTAACTAGCCATGACTACAAGCATGCCTTACTACATTCAACTGATTTGAACTGGACTAAACTAAACTAACATATGGCCAATGTACAACATAGCAAGGATTTACATGCTCAAATATCACATAATTGAATCAACTAAAACAATCATGGAAACAATCTCAATAACAATCATAAGTAATGTAAGTGCAAGAGTTATTAAATTCGCTACCTGTTACATTTTAAACGACTCAACTTTGCTCCTCTCTGTTCCTCTGAGCTCCATAGGTTCCCTTAATAAATTTAACACCTACAAAGTACCATAATGCAATTCCATTACCAATTATTCCTTGGAATGCATCATATTAGCTTAAGCTTCATTTTTCCTTAGTTTGAATTTTGTGCTCATTAACTCCTTCCAATTACTCTGTAGCTATTTCATAACACCAAAAGTCATCTTTCTTGGTCCTTAAATTTCAGCTAATAGCTCCGTAAGTCCCAAAACTCAAAATTCCAAAACCAATAAGAAAACCTATAATCTAGCTACCAGCAAGTTCCATAGTAGTAGTAGAGATCGGTTTTGAAACTTACCTCATCTGATTCAAGCTTTGGACCATTTTCTCTCTCTGTGAATCCTTTGGATTGTATCTCCTCTCTTTACAAATATACCAAATCAAAAGAAAATAAATCGATTAGATAGAGGGTAGATGCTAGAGGGTTGAAGAATAGAAAGATTTTGTATCAGAATCGAATCCTTATCGTGATTTCTAGTTAGATTGAACTTTGCCCTTCCCTTTTTCCTTCTTCTCCATTCATGCCGTCTTTTCCTCTTCTTTCTTTCTTTTCCTGCTTGCCCATGCGTACTCCTCTTCCTCTTTTATAGCAAATTCTTGGCTTATTTTATAAGCCTTAATGACTCCTTTTCCAAGTACCTTAATTTTGTTCCACATGCTCCATCTTCTGGGTTCCACTAGTGTATGATAATGCAACTTGTCATCAACAAATTTTATCACATAAATATTTCTTCTTAATAGTCTTTCATATGGAGTACTGATATTGGCATTTGGTTACCTTTAAACCTCTCAATTTAATTATTTACTTTTACCCCTCATTTTCATTACTTGGAGGCTAAGTCAAAATACACCAGGAATTCTTTTTGGAAATCCTCTGATCACTTGACCAGTGTAATTCCATAAAAGTTTCCTATAATTCAAGAGGTACTTATGATAATTTTCTCTGCCACAAACTCTCTCAGGAAGTGCCATTTCTGAAATTTTTTGTATTTTCCCTTTTTTTATGAATAACTTCGCTTCTCATTTTCTTTCAAGTAATCTGCTCTAAACTTAACCCTAAAACCAATTTTAGAAATTAACATATGTTAGAAAAGGATTTGACCAAGAGGGGGGGTGAATTGGTCTAATAAAAATTTACCAAAGCTTTAAAATAAAATCAAAGAGATGAGAAAGATGAACGCAGAGATTTATATTGGTTCGATTCTCCTTATCTACGTCCAGTCCTTAGATTCCTTTGAGATTTTCAAATCCACTATAGAAACTTTTTACAATCAGAAGGAAGAGAAACTCTCCCCTTACTAACTCAGTAAAAACACTCTGACACACTCGCCTAGTGTTTCTACTCACTCAAGATTTTCTAATCTTGAATAATTCTCACAGAATCACAAGTTTGAATAAGAATATTTTCCTTTCTAAGAATTGAATGCTAAACATTGAAGAATTTATGATCGTGAGAATAAAACAGAGGAGGAAGATGCAAGATCAATAAATGTAGTATCACAGTAAATGCATTCTCTCACTTCTTCGTCTTAAATGTTCTTCAATTTATAGTTGAGTAATCATAAATGTCCGTTAGGAAGAACTTTGTTTCCGTTACTCTCAGCTTCATCATTTAACATTACGCATTAAATTCTTCTGACACATGGTATGACCGTGTTCTGAGTCTTTTGTCCGTTGAGTGTATTTCGGTGAAGCAATTAGACGACCCATTCCCTATTGATAAGTAAAAAGAATGAGCATTTATGTGTGCAGAATGAGTTCAAATAAATGAAGCATAAAGAAGGAAATATTTGGAAATTAACGAAGAGTTCTGAAAATCTGATACTCTATCAGAACTTGAGTACTTTAACATTACTTTGAGAAAAGGTTTAGTCATTTTGATAACAATACTCGAGTATTATACATTCATACTCGAGCACTCTATGCTCAGATACTTGAGTTTTGAGAGTTAAAGTAAGTACTTATTTTGATCCTCGAGTTTCCTTTAGAGTATTCAGATTAGCAAGAAAGTTGTAAGTACTCGAGTATTATCAATACTTTTGCAAAAACTAGAGCTTCTTAAGAACGTATTGAAGTTTAAAAAGATTTTATCAACTCGATACTCGAGTATTGTCAATACTTTTAGGGCAACTCGAATGTTTGTTTAAAGTGTTCTGATTTGATAGCAGTTTTATCCCTTGATACTTCAGTATTGTCAATCAATACTCGAGTATTGTCAGCACTTTCACTAAAACTCGAGTTCCATTGAGAGTAATAGATTTCTGAAAGATGATTTGACCCTCGATACTCGAGTATTGACATTCAATACTCGAGTGTTGTCACTACTTTCACTGAAACTTGAGTTATGTTGAAAGTGTTGGGTTTTGGAAACATATTTTGTTCAATGATACTCGAGTATTGATCTATATTACTCGATTATTGTCAACACTTTCAGCAGTACTGCAGAGTTGCATAGAGTGCTTCTGAAAAACTTTGAATTTTGAAAAAAAAAAACTAAAAACACAATTGCTGGAAAAACGTGTTTGTCATCATCAAAACATTAACATAATATTCTTCCCCTTTTTGATGATGACAAAACCGTTTAATAACTGAAATGATCAATAACATAAATCAATAATTATGAATTGCAAAATAAACTTTCAAAATTCAACACAGAGTTCAACAAAAACATAAATGCACAAACAGGAAACAAGAATACACAACATTATAGACAAAGTTCAACAGAAATGAAAAACTAAAAACAGTATGCAATTAAACAACTACTTCTCCCCCTTTTGTCATCAATCAAAGAGGGTGAGGAGGAGAAGAAGGAGGAACAATAGAGGGGGACTCAGGAGGAAGAGGGTTAGAGGATGGAGAAGCAGTAGGCTTAGGGACTGCAGAAGGTTCAAGAGGGTTAGTGGTAGCAGGCTCTAGCTTAGAAATAGGATACTCAAGAAGGAGAACAAGAGCAGGAGCAGGAGCAGAAGATGAAGGCTCAAATGAAGGAGGAGGAGGTGTTTTAGAGCCTCTGATAAAATCCTCAAGAGATGTCATCCTCCCTTCAAGAGCAGAGTCTTGACTTCACTGAAAATTGCAGAGAATCCATTGAAGTATTCAAGGAAGCAACTGCCAAGTCTAGGGTCCTCCCATTGAAGTAATTAGCTGCAGCCTTGACCAAATTGGAGACGTATGCCTGAGTCTCATTGTGAAATGCCTGAGTGAATTCCTCTCCCATTCTTCTGAACTCAGTATGCATAAACCGCTGAATAGAAGCCTGGGCAAATGAAGGATTAGAGGAAGGCTGCTGAGGAGTAGAGGATTGGACCTCATCCTAAGGCACTTGTGATGGACCAGGGGCTGATTTCTTCCTCTTTTTTCTCTCTATAGTTCTTTGTCCTGGAGTGACCCTGACCTCAATCTTCATCCTATGAAGATGAGTCTCTGTAAATTGGAGGGGTTTGAAGGGTTTCTGATCCTTCATGATATACCAAATCTCGTGTTGCTCAAGGATCCTTGAAACCAAACTAGGATAAGGAACAATCATTCTCTTTGATTTGGAGAATCTGAATCTCCACATCTCATTAAATACCAATTGTCCTATGTTCTTCTTTTCCTTTGCCATAATTGATGCCATCATGTGATAATTAGATGTGGACAAGTGAGTGAAGTTCTTGCTCTTATTCACTAAACATCTAAAATAGATGTAGTGAATGATGCTCTAAGTTGGTGACATGGTAGAAGGCTCAAAATTCAACCCTGAATAGGGCTCTCCTAGCCTAAGCAACACATGTATCTCTTCGGGAGTAAAGTTCTTCAATTCAGAGTCAAAATCATGAGTGCCCAGATAAGAATTCAGTAAATCAGCAGTTATACTAATATCATCCCCTCTTATCTTAGTCCTTATAGAATAAAGGATAATCTTCCCCTCATTATCAGTGGCAGAATCAAATACTATATTGTTATAAAATATTCTAACCATGTTAGGGGCATAAGCAGTTTTGATTTTCAAAAGATTTTCATAGTGACCCAAATAATCCTTTAAATCAATCCCAAGGGTGTTCTTTACATAATCCAAATCCACAGACATCGCAGGGCATAAATCTCTATATTTGTGCATATTCTCATAATTACCTGGTGTGCTAGGATTGATGTACACACTTCTCATGTTGACTCTCTTGGGTGCCTCTAACACCGTGTGTTCAGATGCTTGAGGAGTCTCAGAAGTTGAAGTCCTCTGTGCTTTCATTTTCCTCCTTGGAGTGCAAACCTGTGAGCCTGGAGAAATACTCTGTGTCTCAGAATCAGAGTGCTTGGGTTGAGAAGCCTCAGGTTGAGAAGTAGATGTCATTGGTGCTTTTCCTTTATCTCTGGAACTGAGAATGGATTTGGGCTTGCTTGATCTTGATTTCCTTGTTAATGGAGTCACTGTCTGTTCTTCTTCAGAAGGCTCTGTTATTCGGACCCTTTTGGGTGGTGGAGGAGGAGAGGATTGGGATTGTGAGGGACCACTGGAAGTTGCTTTTCTGGACTTAGGAGGATTTCTTGGAGTGATTTTGGTGCGAGCCATGCTTGAGTAAGAGAGAAAAATGAAGGATTTGAGATTTGAGAGAATAAGGGTCGTCGGCATCGAAGAGAGAATTTGAGAGATTGGGCAATGGAATTGAAGGAAATGGAGATATTTGAGTGAGGGGTTATGTTTGTAAATGGTTATGGGAATGAATGAAATGGTCTTTGGGCAAAGAAGACGGTTGAAATGATTTTTGGTGGAGAGAGGGAAGGGTTTACTCAAGTATTGGCAAAAGAAAAATGAGGGTTTTCGAGTTCCAAAACAACATTTACCCTCGGTGAGTCTTAGTACTCGAGTATTGCAACTCAATACTCGAGTATCGGGCATGAAAAATACTAAAAATGACACTGATACTAGAGTTTTCTTCACAGAACTCGAGCATTGATGACCAATACTCAAGTATTGTAAATAGTACTCGAGTATCAGGGTCTAATAATATGAACAGATAGTACAGTACTTGAAATCGCCCTTAGTCGTATAGGCTTTCCAAATACTAGGTGATAAAAAAAAAACTGTAGTATAGTGTTGCACACCTAGATCGTTTCTTGTTAGGAGTTTAATTCAAGCTTTTAAACAGATTAATGTTGCAATCAAAGTTAAAAAGGAAACCTTGTAGAAAACCTGATTGGAAAAACAATGAAACAACTGAATTTAAATCTAACTA
>QFDD01002445.1:0-24935 GCA_006871305.1 Vachellia collinsii | reverse complement strand
GGGGTTAGCAATTCAAGATAACATAAAGGAATGTTGTCATGTTTGAGAAAAAGTTAGTATGGTAGGTCAGAATATGTTCCTTAGAAACAGCTGTCTGTGTCAGGCACATCTTAGCTCAAACTTGTATTTCTTGGAAGTCATGCACTTTACTAGTTGTATGCTTTTGTTGGTGGTAAAGATAGAATGATGAGCTGGTTGTTGTTTTTATCATTCTTTCTGATTTTTCTTCAATAATAAGTACCTAGTTGCATAGTTATTGAGTTTCACTCCATATGAACATGAGGGTTTATTATGCAGTGCGATAATTATAACTTCCTATGTTTAGTCACTATGGGTCACAATTAGCTTGTGATTTTGCAGACTCAGGATGTAAATTATGCAATGGAGGCTTCTAGAAAATGCCAGAGTTCTTTTGCAGCTGCTAACATGATCATGGAAGAGGCACGGAATGGGGACTGCATAACTTTTATGAGGAGGATTATTAATTTGAGCTTCCAGGATGTAGATGAGCTTGTAGGTCTGGTTTGCACTGCAACGAAAGCCATAAGTCGTGCCCATCTTGGTGGTGCTAGAGATTAACTTGATACTGTATATAATGTTCATTTTTGGTTTTGCTTCTCTACCAATATGGCATCCGGAAAGGAAGGGGGGAAAAGGACATCTTCATAGGTTGGCACTATGAAACCTGCAAAGAGGCAGGTCACCCTTCTGTACATGTGTACAAAATGAGATTTATTAGCAAATTTTGTAATGTATTTTGAATTTGCTCAGGTTCTTGATTTGGAAAGGGGCACAATACTCTCACCCTCAAATTTTTATAGGTTAGAAAGAGGGATGGGATTCCTGCTGTTTATCTGACACAGGATGGACATTTTGTTACAGTTCTATGCTATATTCTTTGCTCCATAGAGTTGGAGACCTGTGGAAATATAGTCTGGAAATGTTAGGCAACAATTTTTGAGGGCATTGAATACCTATATAGTTATAATTGGTCTATTCGTTTTTTTTAAAGAAGTGGACTCTTCTGTCAATAGATGGAATTTTTGAATAGATAGAATTTCTTGCAGAAAGTTTCCTTTAGTGTGTGTGTGTCTGGGGTGAACCTTTATTTTTCCATGCCAGCTATTGGCTTTGAAGAAAGTGCACATACAGGTATCTTTTTCGTCTTCCTGGCTTCATTTATAAATCTCGGTTTCATGTCTTTGCTTTGTGATTGAAGTACCTGTTTCTTTGTAGGCATACTGTTGATAATTGAATTCTTCTTAACTGTTTAAAAGGAGAGCAGTCAGCAATCCAAGGAGTATTTATGCAGGGCACCTTGCGAAGAATATTGGCTGCTAAAAAGTGGGTTTGCCTAATTTTATTTTGATTCACTTATTTATTTTCTGTAATGTTTTCATCTGAACTTGTTAACAGTATTATTGGCGTGAATTGCAGTAGTTATCTTTTCGTCTTATGCTTGAAACTGCATTAAAAACTTTGATGAGGAGGCATTGAAGATCTCTATCTGTCAGTTTGCGGCTTGTATTTCACCATCGAATGGGTTAATGAATCTGTTTTGTAATTTTCTTGTCGTGGTTACTGACATCAATGTTATGTGTTTCTCAATTAACGAAGCTTCCGCAGTCTTGATTATTTGGTTATCTCAGGTTTCAGCATGTTGTTTCTTTTGAATGGTTGAGTTGGGTTGACAACCATGCCTCTTGAAGAATCTTCTTCCTGTTATTTTTTTAAAACCACTTTAATATGCTGTTTTCTTTTCCTTTATTTCCAAATTTGTTAGGATGAGAATAATTTTTATTTTTCATGATTCACTCTGCTGGGATTTGGACAAGATGTGGCTAGACTGCATTGATATCTGGTTTCGTCAGTTAGAATATTTTCCAGTAACTTTTTATTTTTGGGAAATCTACATTAAAGGATCCGAATTTGACAAAAATCAAATTGAGTGATATTAGAATCTGTAATTACTCCAATATGATTAATAGTTACTATTAGATATTAAGGATTTTCTATAAGGTTTGAAGGCTGCATAGGAAAGTTACAGTAACTTCGATAGTAACTTTTCTAAAATCCGAAAGCAATTCTTGGTAATCTTTCAGGCCACTTTTGGTACACATGAAAGGAAGTTCCTGAAAGGGAAAATGGAGAGAAAATCTCCCCTATTATGTTTGGTTCAACAGATCCATGCTCCCCCAAGGAAGTAGGTCTACCCCCTTTAGGTTATGGAATTGGGTTTCTTTCAAGGAATCCAAAGTTTGTCCCCATTTTGCCCTGAATCATCAAATATTCTAACCATTGCTACATTTAATTGCTAAAACAGTGAAGCCGTCGGGGATTGTGTTCAACACCACCGGCTGATCCCAGATGAAGCCCTTGCTGAAGAGAATGCCGCCTCCTCCCTTCAGCGTTTTCAATTTTGAGAGGAAGCTCCTGCATAAATTGAATCTGCTGTAGGCCTGTTTCTGAACTCATCTGTGTTATGCTTGAGGTTTGAAGTCATGAAGCTTGTGGCCCTAATGGTTTTATCCCCCTCCAGATCCATCCGATGATTTTGTTTTAATGATTTGTGTGTGTCTGATTTTTAGGGTAAACGTGTAATTCTTTTATATTGTTTTTCCTTTCCAGTTTTTCATGCCTTCATGCTAAACTGTACATCTCTCTTTCCTTCTCATTCCTAAGAAACATATTTTGGACTATGGGTTTCAAGCCAGCCCTTTTTCCTTCGGCTTCTCCTCCTCTTTCCTTTTTCTTAGAAATAATTCCTTCCAACCAAACATGATCTCGATATTAATTTTTGTCATGTATGAGTCCTTAGATCTAATTTTTCCTTTTATTTTGTTGTAAACAACCCTCTATGCTTTAATTACTCGTATGCATTGCACACATCAAAACTCGGTTTGTCACATGGAGCTTACGTAGGGTAACTATGCAAACATGCTGATTTCTTTGACAAAGGACATCCTCAATCGGATGTAGAGCTGCATAACAGAACTGAGACTAGAGTCTAACTTAAAGTCTAGTCTGTATTTTGGATGGAGGTTAGGTTTAGCAACCAATGGTTTGGTCTGACCCAACAAAATCTGTGATTGAGGTGGAATATACTTAATCCAATGGGCCGTCTATACTTTAAGACCTTAATTTGCTTTTTCTTCTGTACAAGAAGTAAGATTTCAACGTGATAAATACAATTAAAACAATAAAAAATACTTATAGTCGTATAAAACTCATCCCAAAACATTAGAACATAATCACAAATTCATAAAAATTTCAAATAGCAATAAACAATAATAGAAAGTAACATTACAGGCAAATAAATAAATAAATAAATAAAGCAACATCTAAATTACAAATTATTAAAAAAAATTCATACGGGACCAAGCAACAATAATTTTAATATACTTTTATCCTTAATAACCAAAGGCTTTTAAAGGCTGCACAACCTAAAGCTCCTGTATTTGCAATGAGTGGAAAGAGTAGTTGAAACATGAGAGATAGTAAATTAAATGATCATCGCCCATCTGCAATCTCAAAAGTTATTTGTTTTTGTATGGTATCATAGCCAGCTGAAGAGCTAGTACTAGGATTCCCATATCCACCGGCTACATGATCAAGCAAGGATTCACATTCTTCTGATATCATCTCCTCTCCCTTTACCCAAGGATGCTTTCCTTGAGCTATCAAACCCTCTAATTCCATTGCCACTTCTTTCATAGTTGGCCTTTCCTCTCCATTAATTCTAATGCACCTCCTTGCTAAGAAAGCAACCTCCTTTATTTGATCTGCATTCTTCTTATCTAACACTCGTTTGTCAAAAATCTCCCATATGTTGTTTTCTTTCATTGAAGATACAAAATACATAGCCAAATTTTTTTGTTCTTCTCGCCTATTGAATTCAACAGCTTTATCCCCTGTGATAAGTTCTACAAGTACAACTCCAAAGCTATAAACATCACTTTTCTCATTCAATTGACCTGTAAGGAGGTATTCTGGATCCAAATATCCTAATGTCCCTTGAACTACAGTGGTAACTTGAGTTTCATCAAGAGGAACAAGTCTTGAAGCTCCAAAATCAGAAACTTTTGCTCTATGCTTGTGATCTAAGAGTATGTTGGTAGATTTAATATCACGATGCATAATTGGAATGGAAGCAGAAGAATGTAAATATGAAATAGCCCCGGCTGTTTCTGCAGCGATCCTTAATCGAGCCTCCCATGAAAGAGAATACTCATTCTTTAGTGGGTCTATATGATCAAGAAGAGTGCCATTGTCCACAAACTCATAAACCAACAAAGGGACTTCTGTTTCAAGACAACACCCAAAAAGTTTAACCACATTCCTATGGTTGATTTGGGAAAGTAAAGCCACTTCATTAATAAAATCCTTTATTTGTTTGGGATCCCCACCTATTCTGGATTTTTTAATGGCAACAATCGTATTATCTGGCAATATACCTTTGTAAACCGTGCCTTGTCCTCCACGACCAAGGATTCTGCTCTCATTAAAGTTGTTTGTGGCAGTTTTTAGCTCATGTTCAGTAAAAATCTTGGTTCTATCAGTATGTCCTTGTTGCTGGTAAAGTTGCTGCAACAAATAATTTCCACCGTTTTGCTCAAAATACTGTCTTCTAAGCTGTTTTAGTGCTCTTTGCTTGTGTCCCCAGCATAATGTGGAGACCAATGTGAAGAGAACAAGCAAGCCTATAGAAACCCCTGCAAACATATGTTCAAAACATTATCCACAGTGGCTTCTAAGTGTTATTGTTAGTCAATAAACCCTGGCTTTTGAACTCTAAAATGCCAGTGATGCGTCTTGTGGGTAGAGAGACGTAAATTAAAGATGTGTGTGGTCTTGATCTCAAATTGGTAAATATGCTTTGAATAAAGATAAACGTTTCTCCTCTAAATATGGAAAGGTGGCATGCAAATAATTAACAAATGTGACGCAACGGAAATAAATTGTTTTGCGATTGACACCTTAAAAATCCAAATCAAATTAAATTGTCAATACTATGCTAACCCAATGAAATTTCCATGACAGGGAATTGGCAGCCCGATCCGTCTCTATAGCCGTTGCCTTTATAGCCCCGGGGACAAGAACAAGTATAATTGCCTGGGACATTGTGGCACATCCTACTGCACCGATTCTCCCCGTCGCACTCATTAATATCTGCAAAATTAACCTTTACACTGATTAGTCTCCACAGCTATTACAAACATCATCAATATCTTGTACCACAAGTCATATCTCCAAAAAACTTGGCCATTTCTTTAGAACCAGCAGATAAAGAAGCAAAGCTGAATGCTGTGGTCACGCGCGCGCAAATTTAAACGTGGTTGGAAGTTGAAGACAGAAAATAGCAAAACTTGAGGTTTATTATACCTCTGCAGGCCGTATCAGTCTCAGAGAGGTAGGGGTTGCCTGTGAAACCATCTTCGCACACGCAGTAGTACCCAATATCACCTGGTGAATCTTTGCATCTACTGTTGTTCTTGCAGGCATATCTTGGATCTTTCTGGGCTTCATCACATGTCTGATTGGCAACAGCCCAATCCACAACGAGGGGAAATCGTGTTATGCCTCCGAGATCAAGCAGGTCTTGTCGATATGAGAAGTTGAAGGATCCGTTCTTGGCAACAAACGCATAGCCGCAAGGGTTGAATTCACTCACGTTTGTGTAGTTGTTGTAACTCCTTAAGGTGATCTCATAGTTCCTAATAGCTTTGGGGAAACCGGTCTCGCAGCATCCCACACCAGAGCATACCCCATCCTCAAACCTCGTCATCTTATTGCAAGTCAACATGCAGCCAGTGTGAAACGTGCTGTTTAGGTCACTGATGTAAGCGTAGGTGTCACAGCCCACAACGGTGAATCTGTTCTTCGTGTTTGATATAGAGAACTTACTCAATGAGAACCAACGGTACCTAACGCCTGAATTATAGCAATAGTTGGCAGGTTTTTCATAGACGGTCAATTCAGGAGGATCCAGTGAGATGTTAACAACTTGTATGTTGCCATGCCGCAGGTACGCTATGGGTTGTGACGACGACTTGGTGGTGGTGTTGGTTGTGCAGTTGATGAAAAAGCTTTCATTGATATAGCAGTTGTTGGTGGTGCCAAAGGGATAGGGGATGTTCAGGTTCCCACACGTGTCATTGCAACCCGGTTTCGTTTGGGCTGCCGCCGCCGCCGTGCAGAACAGCAGCAACACCAGTTTCAAATGCAGTGCATGTAAACCGGCCATTTTTCTCATCGATCGATATATTCAGGAAATAAGAGCTGGGTGGCTAGGTATTATATATAAATGACTTCATATCCTGATCATTCAATATATATAGTACACGAAGCCTTCATCTGTAATGACTTGCAAGGATGAAGGAACGTGCTTGGAGATCGACGACCTCATCTTAATTTCTGTTTTCCACAGCGAGATAGTGAGAGGTGTGGAGGGTCTTCCCAAACACCAAAAGGACTTGGTCTTCTCTCGTTCTATTGGTTGGTTCTGGAACTTCCAGTGAGTACGTTCTCTTTGTTTGATTTTTCTTTTTGCTTTTTTAATGCACTTTCACTATATATATATATATATGCGCTCATGACTCACCCTCATCCTCATGTGCTGACTTTCACTTGATCATGATTTATTTGTTTCTCCTTTCTTTAAACATCAAGTTGGATTTGTTTAAGCTGTTTTTTTTCTATTTAATTAATTATACATTTGTTTCATCTTTTTTTTTTTTCTATTCATTCTCTCTTATTTCTTTTCTTACTCATTCTTTCCACAAATAAGAGTTTATTAAAAAGAATAATTTTTTTATCACATTCATTAATTGCTTTTAACCATTTTCAATTAATAATTGGTTGAAAAAGGCTTGAGAGAGTAATTAATAAAAGAAGGTGAAGCCCAAATCAATCACAGACTACAAAATACAAGGAATGAAAATCCCAAAATATCTTACCACGCTGGGATCTTCAGACAGTCTATGACCAGGTAAAAGATAAGCTAAAACCATGGTTATTAAGCCTATCCTTTGTAAGCTTAAATGCTACTACCTTTAGTTTAGTTGTATTTTATTGAAAAGATTAAGGATATTAAATACACTACTTAAAATTATTAATATTTATTATTTTATTCTGAATTAATTTATCTGATTTATAAATTGATATATAATTTAATTATATATAAATATTTGTAAGTAGTGTATTTATTTTCTTTAATTTTTCAATAAAAATCAACTAACTATTATATTAAGTATAATAGGAACTCTCTTTGAAACTGAAACTTTAAACGCTAATTTTTGGTTGATTATCGAATTTCAAATCAAGGAATAAATTCCTATATTTAATTTGCCGCACATTTTAATTCTGCCTGATGACTTTGCAATTCTCCACATGTCATCTCCATGTGTATTTTTTTTTAAAAAATGGGACTTCATATAATGTAGCTCAGCAAAATTCATATGATGAAGGAACGCGCTTGGAGATCGACGACCCGATCCGATCTTAATTTCTGTTTTCCACAGCGTGATATTGAGAGTGAGAGATGTGGAGGGTCTCCCCAAACACCACAAGGACTTGGTCTTCTCTCCTTCTGTTGGTTGCTTCTGGAACTCCCATTCAGTACGTTCTCTTTGTTTGATTCTTCTTTTCGCCTTTTTAATGCCACTTTCACTCTGTGTGCGTGTATCCACACACACACACACACACACACACACACACAATCATGACTCACCCTCTGACGCGCTGACTTTGACTTGGTCACGATCTATTTGTTTCTCTCTCTCTTTTTTTTTTAAAAAAAATAAGAAGTTGGATTTGCTTAAGAATTTAACTTATTTTTACTTTCAGTCAATTATATGTTTCTCTCAACTTTTTTTTTTTTCAACTCATTCTATTTTATCTCTTATCTTACCCATTCTTTCCCCTGCTTATTTTCTCTATAAACAAGGATATACTTAAAAAAATTAATACATTATTGTTAGTAACTATTTTTAATCAATAATTCATTTTGCATAATTCAACGGTTATTGCTTAAAAAATAGAATGAAGGGAGTATTTAACAAGAGAGGGTGAAGCCCAAATCAATCACAAACTACAAAATATATACAAGGAACGATAATATCAAAATATCTTGTTATCTGAACTCATACAGTCTATGACCAGGTAAAAGATGAACTAAAACCATGGCTGTACTATCCTTTGTAATTTGTAAGCTTATATAATACTATCTCCTGTTTAGTCGAAATTGTTAAAGAGATTAAGAATTTAAATACAGCGCATAAAAGTTTTATATTTACTATTTTTTCTAAACTAATATATTTGACTAGGAAGGTGAGGGGTATATGTATATAGATGAAGATGAGTTCAAATGATCCGCGGACAAAGATGGAGGAACGAGCTTGGAGATGGACGGCCTTGTTTTAACTTCTGTTTTTCCACAGCGCCTACGTCCAAATCAGTGACACAGCTCGAAAGTGAGAGATGAAGGACCCATGCAAAATTTAGCCTTCTCTTTGTTTGATCCTTCTGCAAGGGAGAATTAGTACACAAGGTTGAAGAAAGAAAGATATTTAATTAAAAGTTTAATAATAGTTAAGGAGTATGCAATGATAAATTTTTATTGTAAGAAATAATAATATGTTTATATAAATCTGTTTAACTAATTCATTAGAACCAAGAAATGGTGTTAACTTATTGAATCTTTCTTAAATTAGACAAAAAATTCAGTTTTACTCATATTCAATAAAGTTTTAAAGGAGAGAGACAAATACAAGAAGTTACGTTTAGACATTCATTGTATATTGTATGGGTAGAATTGGCATATAAACATTTATTACCCTCCTTCAAGTGACTTATATTATAGACTAAGATATTCTTCTAAAAGTTACTTATATTATATTATTGAAAAGAGGGAACCACAGTAGAACTTTTTGTAACTTGTTTTTCGAGTCTTGGTCAATAGTATGAGTTTGTAAATTTGGGGTTATGTGTACTATTTTTTTATATATTGAGTCATGTTTAAATAATAATATTTCAAGCATAGAACATGTGCCTAAGTATTATTGAAAATTTTGACATAATAAATATAAAGAACTCGATTTAAGTATCTTTAAAATTTTTTACAAATCTTAAATTTACAAATTTTTTAAGATGGTATAACATAAAACTCTTTACATTTATAGAGGAAGTAAAGAATAGTTTAAGCAAAAACAAATGAGAAATAGTAACATTGAAATAATCAACATCCATCGGCAATTTCAAATGCCATTTGTTTTCGTATGCTATCGTAGGCAGCTGAATTGCTAGAACTAGCATTCTCATATCCGCCAATTGCATGACCAAACAAGTATTCAGATTCTTCAGATATCATATCCTCTCTCTTTACATAAGGATGCTTTCTCATGGCAATTAGACCCTCTAATTCCATTGCTACTTCTTTCATAGTTGACCTTTCCTCTCCATTAACTCTAATACACCTCCTTGCTAAGAAAGCAACCTCCTTCATCTGCTCTGCATTCTTCTGATCCAACACTCGCTTGTCCAGAATCTCCCACAGGTTGTCTTCTTTCATTGAAGATGCAGAGTACATGGCCAAATTTCTTCGCTTTTCTTGGCTATTGAATTCAACAATTTTATCCCCAGTGATTACAACCCTAAAACTATAAACATCACTCTTCTCATTCAATTGTCCTGTAAGGAGATACTCTGGATCCAAATACCTAGATAACTCTTGGATAACTCTTTTTCATAGTTTTGGATTTCACTTCAGCATATATCAGGAAAGCAATAGGGGCTATTAAGTTTAGGTTTTCCGTGGCCAGATTTGTTGTATTGCAGTTTATGATTTTTTCCTTTCTAGTCTGTACAGTCATTTAAAGTTAAAAAACTAGTTTAAATGGAGTTTTCGTGGTTCTATACCATACGATCAGACCTAGTTGCTTTCTTTGGGTGGCTTTTATTTATTTATTTATTTATTTTTGGGGAGAGTGGGAGACATGTTCTAAACTTCAAATAAGAATATCTTCACCTCTTTCAATATGCAGATTGCCCAATAAGTAATACAACTAAGTACACTATGAAGATGGGTTATAAACACCAGATCAAACATGACCTGAAACAAGACAACATTATTTTATGCATAAACATCTTATTTTTATTTTATTCCTTGATCTGTGCTTGTGGGGCATGCCATTTATGGGATACAAACGAACTATTATCTTTTCCTTGAGCAATTTACTTTAAGCTTAGCTGTTAAGTGCCTTTTGAAATGAATTTCAGATCTTGTGCCCATGAATATGAAAGACACCAGGAAATGGCTGCAGCTGTTTTGGCATATAAATGCATGGAGGTTGCGTATATGAGATTGGTTTATAGTAAACATTCGAGTATAAACAGGGATCGGAATGAATTGCAATCAACTCTACAAATGGTTCCTCAAGGTAACTGAATTAGTCGTGATTATTTTTTAGAAATGCTTCATGTCTTCTAGTTGTTGATGTATGTCGATTTTGCAATGTATTTTACTTGAACACTTCTTCTAGCAACGGATTTATAAAAGCGATGCGTCTGTGTACTCAAAGCCCTCCCACTTCTACAACCGATAATTGTGTTTGGGAATTTGAACGGGAAATGTTAAAAAGCTATGGGGTATCCTAAATTGCACAACTAAGTTTTGATATCCCCTCCTTTTTATTATGTATTTAATGGATGCATGCATCCAATAGTGATACGAGTCCGTCATGTATAACTGCATTTTTATGCTTTGTTTTAGGTGAATCTCCTTCATCTTCTGCATCAGATGTTGATAACTTAAATAATCAGGCTGCGGTGGGTAAGTTTACTTTGCTCAGGGGTACCGGCACTCATGTTGCTAACCAAGTTATATCTGCTCGACATCGCTCAAATTTTGTCCGTCTTCTTGACTTTGTAAGTTACAACTCTTATTGATACACACTAAGGATTGTTTGGAAGGTTTTATCAAGTTTCCTCGGTAGTCAAAAACCATGGAGTACTGCAATTTTTATTGGGGATCAATGGGGTAGCAATTCAAGATAACATAAAGGAATGTTGTCATGTTTGAGAAAAAGTTAGTATGGTAGGTCAGCATAAGTTCCTTAGAAACAGCTGTCTTTTTGTCAGGCACATCTTAGCTCAAACTTGTATTTCTTGGAAGTCATGCACTTTACTAGTTGTATGCTTTTGTTGGTGGTAAAGATAGAATGATGAGCTGGTTGTTGTTTTTATCATTCTTTCTGATTTTTCTTCAATAATAAGTACCTAGTTGCATAGTTATTGAGTTTCACTCCATATGAACATGAGGGTTTATTATGCAGTGCGATAATTATAACTTCCTATGTTTAGTCACTATGGGTCACAATTAGCATGTGATTTTGCAGACTCAGGATGTAAATTATGCAATGGAGGCTTCTAGAAAATGCCAGAGTTCTTTTGCAGCTGCTAACATGATCATGGAAGAGGCACGGAATGGGGACTGCATAACTTCTATGAGGAGGATTATTAATTTGAGCTTCCAGGATGTAGATGAGCTTGTAGGTCTGGTTTGCACTGCCACAAAAGCCATAAGTCGTGCTCATCTCGGCGGTGCTAGAGATTAACTTGATACTGTATATAATGTTCATTTTTGGTTTTGCTTCTCTACCAATATGGCATCCGGAAAGGAAGGGGGAAAGGACATCTTCATAGGTTGGCACTATGAAACCTGCGAAGAGGCAGGTCACCCTTCCGTACATGTGTACAAAATGAGATTTATTAGCAAATTTTGCAATGTATTTTGAATTTGCTCAGGTTCTTGATTTGGAAAAGGGCACAATACTCTCACCCTCAAATTTTTGTAGGTGAGAAGGAGGAATGGGATTCCTGCTGTTTATCTGACACAGGATGGACATTTTGTTATAGTTCTATGCTATATTCTTTGCTCCATAGAGTTGGAGACCTGTGGAAATATAGTCTGGAAATGTTAGGCAACAATTTTTGAGGGCATTGAATACCCATATAGTTATAATTGGTCTATTCTGTTTTTCTTTTAAAAGAAATAGACTCTTCTATCAATAGATGGAATTTTTGAATAGATAGAATTTCTTGCAGAAAGTTTCCTTTAGTGTGCGTGTGTAGTGAACCTTTATTTTTCCACGCCAGCTATTGGCTTTAAAGAAAGTGCCCATACAGGTATATTTTTCCTCTTCATGGCTTCATTTATAAATCTCGGCTTCATGTCTTTCCTTTATGATTGAAGTACCTGTTTCTTTGCGGGTATACTGTTGATAATTGAATTCTTCTTAACCGTTTAAAAGGAGAGCAGTCAGCAATCCAAGGATTATTTATGCAGTGCACCTTGCGAAGAATATTGGCTGCTAAAAAGCTTGGTTTGCCTAATTTTATTTTGATAACTTATTTATTTTCTGTAATGTTTTCATCTGAACTTATTAACAGTGTTATTGGCGTGAATTGCAGTAGTTATCTTTTCATCTTATGCTTGAAACTGCATTAAAGCTTTGATGATGAGGCATTGAAGATCTCTATCTGTCAGCTTGTGCCTTGTATTTCACCATTGAATGGGTTAATGAATCTATTTTGTAATTTTCTTGTCGTGTTTACTGACATCAATGTTATGTGTTTCTCAATTAACGAAGCTTCCGCAGTCTTGATTATTTGGTTATCTCAGGTTTCAGCATGTTGTTTCTTTTGAATGGTTGAGTTGGGTTGACAACCATACCTCTTGAAGAATCTTCTTCCTGTTATGTTTTTTAAAACCACTTTAATATGCTGTTTTCTTTTCCTTTATTTCCAAATTTGTTTGGATGAAAATATTTTTTATTTTTCTTGATTCACTCTGCTGGGATTTGTTTGGACCAGATGTGACTAGACTGCATTGATCTCTGGTTTCTTCAGTTAGAATATTTTCCAGTAACTTATTATTTTTGGAAAAGCTACATTAAAGGATCCGAATTTGACAAAAATCAAATTGAGTGATGTCAGAATCTGTAATTACTCCAAATGATCAATAGTTACGATTAGATTTTAGGGATTTTCTACAAGGTTTGAGGGCTGCTTAGGAAAGTTACAGTAACTTCGATAGTAACTTTTCTAAAATCCGATAGCAACTCTTGATAATCTTTCAGGCCACTTTTGGTACACATGAAAGGAAGTTCCTGAAAGGGAGAATGAGATAGAAAATTGCCCCTATTATGTTTGGTTCATCAGATCCATGCTCTCCCCAAGGAAGCAGGTCTACTCCCTTTAGGTTATGGAACTGGGTTTCTTTCAAGGAATCCGAAGTTTGTCGTCATTTTGCCCTGAATTATCAAATATTCTAACCATTGCTACATTTAGTTCCTAAAGCAGTGAAGCCGTCGGGGATTGTGTTCAACACCACCGGCTGATCCCAGATGAAGCCCTTGCTGAAGAGCATGCTACCTCCTCCGTTCAGCATTTTCAATTTCAGAGGAAGCTCCTGCATAAATTGACTCTGCTGTTGGCCTGTTTCTGAACTCATCTGTGTGTTATGCTTGAGGTTTGAAGTCATGAAGCTTGTTGCCCTAATGCTTTAATCCCCTTCCAGATCCATCCGATAATTTTGTTTCAATGATTTGTGTGTCTGATTTCCAGGGATAAACGTGTAATTCTTTTATATTGTTTTTTCTTTGCAGTTTTTCACGCCTTCATGTTAAACTGCAGTGTCCGTTTGAAAAACTGTTGGACGAATAATTTGACAGGATGCATTTTGAGAAAATGATTTTTGGTCAAAATACATTTTGACAGAATGCATTTATGTTTGGATAAATGTTAGAGAAATGATTTTTAGAAAAAAATTACTTAAAAGATCATGAAGTTCATTAATACATATATATTGCGATAAAATTAGGGAAAAATAAAATGATAAAAAAATGGAATAAAGGAAAATATATTTATATTACATATAAGTGCAAAGTAAAATTGTCCAAGTAATAATAACATTATATAATTAATTGGATTGTAAAATATGTACAATTTAATTTCTAATTATGATATGAGGGCGCTTGGATTATGGAACTTGGCATATAAAATGCTGAAATACCAATTTGTTACGCAAAAGCAAATGATCTTGCGTAATTATCATGTTTGGAAACTCCTTCATGTAAAATGCATTTGGGCCAAAAAGCTCCTTCCGCAGGGAGGAGTTTTTTGTATTATTGAGGCATTCCTCCACACTATCCGCCTGCCTTCTTTCCATTTGCTCCATCCTTCTCAGCAACACTTTCACAAAGCTCAGCTCCTTCTCCATTTGCTTCCCCTGCGCTCACATCCTTCTCCATCGGCCTTCTCCAGCTTGTCGCCGGCTGATCTACCTCACCTTGTGTTCTCCATTTCCTCTACGTACCCTCTTCTTTTCCCTTCACTGACATCCTTATCCATCTGTCTTCTCCAGCTCGTGGCCTCAATCAATCTACCTCTTCCTGCTCGTCTGCTTGCCTCAGGTCGTCATCGTCAGCTCATCTTACAGCTGCTCATCTCGTCACCTCAAATATGGCACTCTACTCTGTGAAATCAAACTCATTACTTTGTTTTCTGAGAATTGGAGCTCGTGATCTAAAATTGTGGCCCTTTTTTAAGAAATTGGAGTTGGTGAATTAAAAAATTTCTTGAGCATACACCTGAATCATGAGACTAGTGTTCCAAAAACTTTTAGAGAGCTTGAAGTGCATATTGCGCCCCCCCCCCCAGCCCAAGGAAAAAAAACAATTCACCTCCGTTCATGCTTGCGGTGAATGCAAAACAAGTTGGATCAATTTAATACTCATAGGAAATTAATTTGAGCTAATTTGGCAAATGCTAGTTTGACAAGTTTGATAATTCAAATAGACAGTGTATGTTGCATGTGTATTTAAATTAGAGTTTTGTATTATTTTATTCATTTGGTTAAAGCTAAAATGATGTTTGATTGAATAAGATGATGTCTTTTGTATTCATTGGCTTATTTCTAGAAAACCAAGTTGTCTATCAATCTCAAAACATTCATTAAGCCTGTTTGGAAATCAATTGGAAAACTGGGGAATGCATTCTGGATGGGAGAATGCATTTTGGAGTACATCTCTCTTTCCTTCTCATTTCTATGAAACATATTTGGGACTAAGGGTTTCATGTCGGCCTTTTTTCCTTCGGCTCCTCCTCCTCATTACTTTTTCTTAAAAATAATTCCTTTCAACTAGACATGATCTTGATATTAACTATTGTCATGTATGAGTCCTTAGATCTAATTTTTCCTTTTATTTTGTTGTAAATAACCCTCTATGCCTTAATTACTCTTGTGCACTGCACACATCAAAACTCAGAGTTTGTCGCATGGAGCTTATGTAGAGTAACTATGCAAACATGCTGATTTTTTAGACAAAGGACATCGCCATCGGAGGTAGTGATGCACTAAAGTCTAACTTCAAGTCTAATCTATATTTTGGACGGGGTTGGATTTAGCAGCCCATGGTCTGGTCAAATCTAACAGGAATCCGAGATTGGGTTTAGCAGCCCATGGTCTAGTCTGACCCAACAGGAAACTGAGGTTGAGTTGGAATATACTTAGTCCATTGGACTGTTTATACTCTAGGACCTTAATTTGCCTTTTCTTCCCCTAGATTTCAACATGATAAGTACAATTAAAACAATAAAAAAAATACTTATAATTGTATAAAACTCATCCCAAAACATTAAAACATAATCATAAATTCATAGAAATTTCAAACAACATTAAATTCAATGAACATTTTTGAAATCCATATAAAGTATTTGAAGGTTGTACAGCCTGAAACTCCTATATTTGCAATGAGTGGAAAGAGCAGTTAAAACACAAGAGACAGTAAATTAAATGATCATTGCCGATCTGCAACCTCAAAAGCTATTTGCTTTTTGTATAGTATCATAGCCAGTAGCATTCCCATATCCATCAGCTAAATGACCAAGCAAGAATTTACATTCCTCTTACATCATCCCCTCTCCCTTTACCCAAGGATGCTCTCCTTGAGCTATGAAACCCTCTAATTCCATTGCCACTTCTTTCATAGTTGGCCTTTCCTCACCATTAATTCTAATGCACCTCCTTGCCAAGAAAGCAACATTCTTTATTTGCTCTGCATTTTTTTGATCTAACACTCGCTTGTCAAGAATCCCCCATAAGTTGTCTTCTTTCATTGAAGATGCAAAGTACATAGCCAAATTTCTTTGTTCTTCTCGCTTATTGAATTCAACAGCATTATTCCCCGTGATTAGCTCTACAAGCACAACCCCAAAGCTATAAACATCACTTTTCTCATTCAATTGACCTGTAAGGACGCATTCTGGATCCAAATATCCTAACGTTCCTTGAACCACAGTGGTAACTTGAGGTTCATCAAGAGGAACAAATCTTGAAGCTCCAAAATCAGAAACTTTTGTTTTGTGCTTGTGATCTAAGAGTATGTTGGCAGATTTAATATCACGATGAATAATTGGAATGGAAGCAGCAGAATGTAAATATGAAATGGCCCCGGCTGTTTCTGCAGCGATCCTTAATCGAGCCTCCCATGAAAGAGAGTGCTCATTCTTTAGTGGGTCTATATGATCAAGAAGAGTCCCATTGTCCACAAACTCATAAACCAACAAAGGGATTTCAGTTTCAAGACAACACCCAAAAAGTTTAACCACATTCCTATGGTTGATTTGGGAAAGTAAAACCACTTCATTGACAAAATCCTTAATTTGTTTGGGATCCCCACCTATTCTGGACTTTTTAATGGCAACAATCGTGTCATCTGTCAATATACCCTTGTAAACCGTGCCTTGTCCTCCACGGCCAAGGATTCTGCTCTCATCAAAGTTGTTTGTGGCAGTTTTGAGCTCATGTTCAGAAAAAATCTTGGTTCTATCAGTGTGTCCTTGTTGTTGGTAAAGTTGCTGCAACAAATAATTTCCACCGTTTTGCTCAAAATACTGTCTTCTAAGCTGTTTTAGTGCTCTTTGCTTGTGTCCCCAGCATAATGTGGAGACTAATGTGAAGAGAACAAGCAAGGCTATAGAAACCCCTGCAAACGAATGTTCAAAATATTATCCACATGCAGTGGCTCGTAAGTGTTATTGTTAGTCAATAAACCCTGGTTTTTGAACTCTAAAATGCCAGTGATGCGTCTTGTGGGTGTGGTTTTGATATCAAATTGGTATATATGCTTTGAATAAAGATAAACGTTTCTCCTCTAAGTAAGGAAAGGTGGCAGGCAAATAATTAACCAATGTGACGCAACTGAAATAAATTGTTTTGCGATTGACACATCTTAAAAATCCAAATCAAATTGTTAATTACTGTGCTAACCCAATGAAATTTCCATGAGAGGTAATTGGCAGCCCGATCCGTCTCTATAGCCGTTGCCTTTATAGCCCCAGGGACAAGAACAAGTATAAGTGCCTGGAACATTGTGGCACATCCTACTGCACCGATTCTCCCCGTCGCACTCATTAATTTCTGCAAAATTAACTTTAAAACTGATTGTAGTACATATCTCCAAGCACAGCTATTATAAACATCATCAATATCTTGTACCACAAGTCATATCTGAAACAAACTTGGCCATTTCTTTAGAACCAGCAGATAAAGAAGCAAAGCTGAATGCTGTGGTCACATACACGCGCGCGCGCATATATAACCTAGTTTAAACATATAGTCAAACGTGGTTGGAAGTTGAAGACAGAAAATTGCAAAAGGTAAGGTTTATTATACCTCTGCAGGCCGTATCAGTGTCAGAGAGGTAGGGGTTGCCTGTGAAACCATCTTCACATACGCAGTAATACCCAATACCACTCGATGACTCTTTGCATCTACTGTTGTTCTTGCAGGCATAGCTTCTTGGATCTTTCTGGGCTTCATCACATGTCTGATTGGCAACAGCCCAATTCACAGCGAGGGGAAATCGTGTTTTTCTTCTGAGATCAAGCAGGTCTTGTCGATATGAGAAGTTGAAGGATCCTTTCTTGGCAACAAACGCATAGCCGCAAGGGTTGAATTCTCTCACGTTTGTGTAATTGTAATAACTCCTTAAGGTGATCTTATAGTTCGTGATAGCTTCGGGGAAACTGGTCTCGCAGCATCCCACACCAGAGCATACCCCATCCTTAAACCTCGTCATGTTACTGCAAGTCAACACGCAGCCAGTTTGAAACGTGCTGTTCAGGTCACTGATGTAAGCGTAGGTGTCACAGCCCACAACGGTGAATCTGTTCGTGTTTGATATAGCGAACTTCCCCAACAAGAACACAATGAAGAAATGGGATATAAAGGCTGAGTTATAGCAATGGTTGATTGCTTCTGCATTGAGGGCCAATTCTGGAGGATCCAGTGAGATGTTAAGAACTTGCATGTTGGAACTCAACAGGTACGCTATGGGCTGTGACGACGACGACGTGGTGGTTGTGCAGTTGATGAAAAAGTTTTCATTGATATAGCAGTTGTTGGTGGTGCCAAAGGGATAGGGGATGTTCAGGTTCCCACACGTGTCATTGCAACCCGGTTTCGTTTGGGCCGCCGCCGCCGCCGTGCAAAACAGCAGCAACGCCAGTTTCAAATGCAGTGCATGTAAACCGGCCATTTTTCTCATTGATCGATATATTCAGGAAATAAGAGCTGGGTGGCTAGGTATTATATATACATGACTTCAAATACTGATCATTCTATATATAGAGTACACGAAGCCTTCATCTGTAATGACTTTCAAGGATGAAGCATGAAGGAATGTGCTTGGAGATCGACGACCTGATCTTAATTTCTGTTTTCCACAGCGCGATAGTGAGAGGTGCGGAGGGTCTTCCCAAACACCAAAAGGACTTGGTCTTCTCTCGATCTGTTGGTTGGTTCTGGAACTTCCAGTGAGTACGTTCTCTTTGTTTGATTTTTCTTTTTGCTTTTTTAATGCACTTCCACCATTTATCTCTCTCTCTCTCTCTCTCTCTCTCTATATATATATATATATATATGCTCATGACTCACCCGCATGTGCTGATTTTCACTTAATCATGATTTATTTGTTTCTGCTTTTTTCAAACACCAAGTTGGATTCGTTTAAGAATTTTAAGCTGTTTTTTATTTTTATATTTAATTAATTATACATTTCTCTCATCTTTTTTTTTCTATTCTTATCTCTTATTTCTTTTTTTTACTCATTCCTCCATAAATAAGAGTATACTTAAAAGGAATAATTTTTTAACACATTCATTAATTTCTTTAACCATTTTCAATTAATAATTCGTTAAAAAAAATTTCAGAGAGTAACTAATAAAAGAAGGTGAAGCCCAAATCAATCACAGACTACAAAATACAAGGAATGAAAATCCTAAAATATCCTGTTACACAGGGATCTTCAGACAGTCTATGACCATGTAAAAGATAAGCTACAACCATGGCTATTAAGGCTATCCTTTGTAAGCTTAAATGCTACTACCTCTGGTTTAAGGATATTAAATACATTATTTATATTTATTATTTTATTCTAAAATAATTTATCTGATTTATAAAAAGATATAAATTTAATTATATATAAATTCTTTTAAGTAGTATATTTAGTTTCTTTAATTTTCTAATAAAAATAAACCAATCCTTATATTAAGTATCATAGGTATCTTCTTTGAAACTGAAACTTTAAACCCTAATTTTTGGTTGATCACCGAATTTCAAACCGAGGAATAAATTCCTGTATTTGCCGCAGATTTTCAATTCTGCCTGATGACTTTGCTATTCTCCACATGACATCTCCATGTACTTTTTTTTTTTAAAAAAAAAAATGGGACTTCGTATAATGTAGCTCCACAAAATTCATATCAATTTTTCCAATCTTTTAAGTTAATGAAATTATGCATCCAAGTTCTACCAAAAGAAAAAAACAAAGAAAGAAATTATGCATCCAAGTTTTGGGACTCCATACGATGAAGGAACGTGCTTGGAGATCGACGGCCCGATCTTAATTTCTGTTTTCCACAGCGCGAAGGGTCTTCCCAAACACCAAAAGGGCTTGGTCTTCTCTCTTTCTGTTGGTTGGTTCTGGATCTCCCAGTCAGCACGTTCTCTTTGTTTGACTCTTCTTTTCGCCTTTTTAATGCACTTTCACTATATATATATATATATATATATGCTCATGACTCACCCTCGACGTGCTGACTTTCACTTAATCATGATTTATTTGTTTCTCCTTTTTTTTTTAAATAAGGAGTTGGATTTGTTTAAGAATTTAACTTATTTTCACTTCCAATTAATTATATATAGGTTTTTCTCAACTTTTTTTTTCCAACCCATTCTCACTTATCTCTTTTTTTTATTCATTATTTCTCCTGTCCATTCTTTTCATGAACAATGGTAGACGTAAAAAAAATTAACACATTTATTGTTTTTAACTATTTTTAATTAATAATTCGTTTTATGTAATTCAACTGTTATTGCTTCTAAAAAAGATTGGAGGGAGTATTTAACAAAGAGTGGGTGATGTAATCACAGACTACAAAAATTCAAGGAATGATAATCCCAACATATATTGTTACCTGGTCGTACAGTCTATGACCAGGTAAAAGATAATGAACTAAAATCATGGCTGTTCTTTGTAAGCTTATATGCAACTATCTCCGGTTTAGTCAGACTTTGTTAAAGAGATTAAGAATTTAAATACAATGCATACAAGTATTTATATTTACTATTTTTTTTCTAAACTTATATATCTGACTAGGAAGGTGAGGGGTATGTATAGATGAAGATAAGTTCAAATGAGTGGCGGACAAGGATGGAGGAACGAGCTTGGAGATGGACGGCCTTGTTTTAACTTCTGTTTTTCCACAGCGCCTACGTCCAAATCAGTGACACAGCTCCAAAGTGAGAGATGGAGGACCCATGCAAAATTTAGCCTTCTCTTTGTTTGATCCTTCTGCAAGGGAGAATTAGTACACAAGGTTGAAGAAAGAAAGATATTTAATTAAAAGTTTAATAATAGGTAAGGAGTATGTAATAACAAGGCTATTATAATAAATAATAATATGTTTCTATAAATCTCTTCAACTAATTCATTAGAATCAAGAAATGGTATTAACTTATTAAGTTTTTCTTAAATTGGAAAAAAATTCAGTTTTACTCATATTAAATAAGATTTTAAAGAAGAGAAAAAAATATAAGAAGTAACATTTAAACATTAATTATATTTGTATGGGTAGAATTGACATATGAACATTTATTATCCTCCTTTAAATGACTTCTATTATGAATTAAGATATTCTTCTAGAAGTTATTATATTATGGAATTGAGGGGCCATAATAGAACTTTTTGTAATTAACTCTCCTTGTCAAGATCTCATGTATGTCTCAGTAAAATTCTTATTCTTATTCTTTTTTTTAATAAGAAAATTGACTTTGACTATGTATATATCTATGGCCATGGCCGACACTTGGCGCGTTTAAATGACAGACCGATAGGTCGAGTAGGCAGAGCTTCATCTGTATTATGTGATATGACGCACAAGGATGAGGGAACAATAATTCTTGTGGATCAACGGCCTCAGCTGGATCAGAATTTTTTTTTATTTTCTAAAAATTATTTTCATGTATATAAAATAAAAAATAAATGTAATATTTTAGCGGTTAATTTTTTTAAGAAAATGTTTAAAAATTTTAGTTGAAAATTTTAAATATGAAATATTGAAATTATATTTACACAGTGCAAATCTTACCACAGTGATGATCACAAAAATTGGTTCTAAGGGATTCTCTCTTCGATGTTACTTTTGGAACTCTCGACAAATTCAGTTTACACTGTTTGATTTTCTACATATTTTTTTAATTGTAAGTACATAGATTTTGCTCTTAGTTAATATATTTTGAACTGGTTTGCAAATATTTTTAATCAAGTATAATCTCGAGTGATCCATAAGACACAGCAACGTACCAAAAAGAAATTCATGAATTGTCTAACCCAATTCCAGATATTTGTTCTCTAACCTGTTTTGTGAGTCTTGGTCAATAGTATGAGTATATAAATTTGGGGTTATGCGTACGATTTTTTTTTTAATATATTGAGTCATTGTTAAATAATAATATTTCAAATATAGAATATATGACAATGTATTATTGAAGAATTTAACATAATAGATATAAAAAAACTCAATCTAAGTATCTTCCTTTTAAAAATTCTTATAAATATTTCAAGACAGTATAACTTAAAACTCTTGCATTTACAAAGTAAAGAATAGTTCAAACAAATGAGAAATAGTAACATTAAAATGATCAACGTCCATAAGCAATTTCAAATGCTATTGTTTCTGTATGCTATCGTGGGCAGTTGAATTGCTAAAACTAGCTGTTAATCTCTATGATCTTATGACATTTTAGTGTATTTTTCTTTAGTTTTTATACATTTTTAGTACTATTGTACATGTTTTAAATATTCAAAGATAGAAAATGTATATGAGATTTTTAATTGCACATTATTGCTTAATTGTGCATATTTTGACTATTATCTCTATTTATTAAGAGCTTATAAATTTTATTATTTTGCTAAGTGTGATTGAAAAACATATAATAGATATAGGGAACTTGATATAAATATGTTCCTTTTAAAAATCTTAACAAATCTTTCAAGATAGTATCACATAAAACTCTTGCATTTACAAAGAAAGTAAAAAATAGCTCAAACAAATGAGAAATGGTAACATGAAAATGATCAACGTCCATCTGCAATTTCAAATGCTACTTGTTTTTGTATGCTATCGCAGGCAGCTGAATTGCTAGAACTAGCATTCTCATATCCACCAACTACATAACCAAGCAAGTATTCAGATTCTTCAGACATCATATCCTCTCTCTTTACCCAAGGATGCTTTATCATGGCAATTAGACTCTCTAATTCCATTGCTACTTCTTTCATAGTTGGCCTTTCCTCTCCATTAACTCTAATACACCTCCTTGCTAAGAAAGCAACCTCCTTCATCTGCTCTGCATTCTTTTGATCCAACACTCGCTTGTCCAAGATCTTCCACAGGTTGTCTTCTTTCATTGAAGATGCAAAGTACATCGCCAAATTTTTTTGTTCTTCTTGTCTATTGAATTCAACCGCTTTATCCCCAGTGATTAGCTCCAAAAGCACAACCCCAAAGCTATAAACATCACTTTTCTCATTCAATTGACCTGTAAGGAGGTACTCTGGATCCAAATATCCTAGTGTTCCTTGAATCACGGTGGAGACTTGAGTTTCATCGAGAGGAATGAGTCTGGAAGCTCCAAAGTCAGAAACTTTTGCTCTATGATTGTGATCTAATAGTATGTTGGCAGATTTAATATCACGATGAATAATTGGAATGGAAGCAGAAGAGTGTAGATATGAAATGGCATCGGCTGTGTCTGCAGCGATCCTTAATCGAGTCTCCCATGAAAGAGAGTGCTCATTCTTTAGTGGGTCTATATGATCAAGAAGAGTCCCATTGTCCACAAACTCATAAACCAACAAAGGGATTTCAGTTTCAAGACAACACCCAAAAAGTTTAACCACATTTCTGTGGTTGATTTGGGAAAGTAAAGCCACTTCATTGATAAAATCTTTAATTTGTTTGGGATCCCCACCTATTCTAGACTTTTTAATGGCAACAATCGTATTATCTGGTAATATACCCTTGTAAACCGTGCCTTGTCCTCTCCGTGACCAAGAATTCTGCTCTCTTCAAAATTGTTTGTGGCAATTTTGAGCTCAGTTTCTGTAAAAATCTTTGTTCTATCAGTATGTCCTCGCTGTTGGTAAAGTTGCTGTAGCAAATAATTTCCTCCATTTTGCTCAAAATACTGTCTTCTAAGGTCTTTTAGTGCTCTTTGCTTGTGTGCCCAGCATAATGTGGAGACCAATGTGAAGAGAACAAGCAAGCCTATACAAATGCCTACAAACAAATATTCAAAATATTATCCACAGTGGCCGGTAACTGGTTTTGAGATCACTAAATGCTAGTGCTTTGTTAACTTCCCATCATCCCTAAACAGCTTAGTCTCGATCGCACATTTGTCTCTCGTTGTCGGATAATATATTGGGGAGGGAGAGAGGCAATGTGTGGGCCCGTGAGAAAAGTATGGTCCCCACTTAAAAAAAACAGTCAAATTGGGAATCGATTGATTGAGTAAATACGCGAAGTAGGCGTGCAAAGTAACCAATGTGACAGCTGAAATAATTTGTTTGCAAAATTGAAATTGATAAAACACAAGAAGAGAGTGTCATGTTATTATAATAGTGCTGATATGTAAATATGAATTCTTACCCAGTGAAATTTCCATGATGGGGAATTTGCAGCCTGATCCGTCTTTATAGCCGTCGCCTTTATATCCCCGAGGACAAGAACATGTATAATTCCTTTCAACATTGTGACATCTCATACTGCACCTATTCTCTCCATCGCACTCATTAATATCTGCAAAGTTAGTTAATATTGATCAATAACTGATTTAACCAACAAAATCATTAAAAGAAAAAAAGAAACTTTTACTCCCCTATCACATATCTCTCAAACAGACTGTCACAGTCGCAATGCTACGAGTAATGATATGATATGCAAACACAGCTCTGATATTGTATTAATGGATTCCAAAAAGGTTACAGAGCGATTACACAGTCACGAAGGAAATAAGTGCGTTGCATGAGAAAAAGTAACAGAAAAGCAATAACAGAAAGGAACAACAGAAAGCAATGCAGCAAGGTCCAGGAGAAAGATACGGAGGATTCGTGCAGAGAGAGAGAGAGAGAGCCAAATCATTTCACACCCTTCTCATCTTCTTTTCTTGTTATATATCAGCTTCCTCATCCAAGTCACGTAGCTTCCACGGCCTCTTCCTTATCCTCGAGCTCTTCCTTGGTCCAACACTCTTATTTGGGCCTTCATTCTGGGCTTGCTCCAAATCCACCACATTAGTGTCTGTGACA
>QFDD01002444.1:0-23935 GCA_006871305.1 Vachellia collinsii | reverse complement strand
TTGCAAGAATTTTGGGAAGCTCGAAATTGGACTCAATCTGCTGGGATCCCTTCTATGCAATGCCAGATTAGTTGCACCTCATGGCAGCCTCCTACAGGTAATGCCCTTAAAATTAATGTCGATGGGGCTTTCATTAGTGAGGATATTTTTGCGGCTGTGGCTTTGGTTGTCCGTGACTCAAATGGTGGGGTACTTGATGGTAACAGTAAAAGGGTTATTTCAGAGTCTCCGTTTATGACGGAATGTATGGCTCTGCTTGAAGCCCTTTCCTATGCTATTGATAATCATTTGGATGAGGTCATCTTTGAATCAGATAATCAATCTCTGATTAACTGTGTCAATAAAGGTCTCACTAGTCCTGATTGGAGATGTGACATCATTATTGAAAACATCCTTGAAAAAAGGAATTTTATTAGAAATCACAATTTCTTGTGGATTTCCAGGGAAGCAAATCTGGTAGCTGACTGGGTTGCAAAAGCTTCTTTGAAGGGGTCGTGTCCGTCTGACTGGATTTGGAGACCTCCTGCTATTTTGAAGAATATTTTGGAGAAGGACCTTGTTGTTGTTTCTGATGACCATGGATAATTTCCTTTCTGCCCTGTTTTTTAGTTGTTGTTTCCTTTGCTGTTTGGACCTTTCGTTGTTGTATTTTTCTTTCTTATCTATATATTATTCTCTTTTTCTGGCAAAAAAAAAAAAAAACCAAGTAAGGATTGAAACAAATTAAATAAGAAAGCAACCAAGTAAGGATATTTTTTTTCCTCTTGTTATTATTGGAGCAGAGCTATTTGGAGAAATTATGTCGGACAGTGTAACAATCACACAAGTTATCACTAGATTATATACAGTTCAACTCAATAATATGAAAACATTTCTAATGGCAATGCCAAGTTCAAATACATTCAATTCAATAGGCAGTGCAATAATAGAGAAGAGAATTTTTATCTGTTATGACCATAACAGACAGCTTGCAAAAATTTTATCTGGAAGATAATCAGGTCACTGAAATCCCCTTTTTCGGTGCTCGAGTTTTATTTTTCCAAGTTCTGTTAGATTGCATGTCATGTTCTTTTGGTTCTTGCTTTGTAGAAAAATCAATTGAAGTTTAGAAATTATTGAAAATATAGTGTTTTTGAAAATATAGAAAAATCAATTGAAGTTTAGAAATTATCCAAAGTGAAATAAATCATTAAATCATTTAGAAATCAATTGAAGATAGTGTTTTTACTTAATGAATGACTATTGACGGAAAAGAGCAGAGATTATTAAATCATTAAGTAACACAGCTCAATGAATTTTGAAATAAATAAATATAAAAGCACCAAGCTATCAACGTGCAGGTTATAACTTGAAATATAAGGACATAAAACTTAGTATACACTTGCTTACTTGTTGATGATGATTGATTTTAATATGTGTTTCATATCTCTAGCATAAAAGGCTCACTACCACAACAAGTTTGTATATTCAACCCCCGAATAAATTGGTTTAGCTTTCTCAAGTTTATCCTTACTTTTAAATCAATGATTTTAGTTTTTCAAGTTTCACTTTATTTAAAACATTATTCTCATAATTTAATATAAACCTGGATCATTTTGCTCCTGAGGGATCAAAACCACTTGTTTAAAACTTAAAGGACTAAATTCAAAATAAGGATAGAATTAAGGATCAAAGATTTATTAACCCAAATTTCTTATATCAAAGTTTAATGCATGGCTTAAAGTTTTCCTTTTTATTTTCTCCAAAACCATCACTTGAAGCATTTAACAAAAAATTAGATATACGTTGCAGGAGGGTTGTGCAATACGAAGAATCTGAAAGTAGTATCCCATGGCCTCCACAAGTTTAAGGGACTTTTTGCTCCATGCTTAAGTAATTTGACATCTTTCCGTGAGCATGATCTTCAATCCAAAGCATCATTCGATTGAAGATATAGGCTCTCCAAATGTGCAATCTAATCACGGAAGATAACTTATGGTTAGAGGTTGTAGGTGGAAATAACAATAAAGGTTGTCAATATGAGTTTGGATATGAGATTGAAGATATTTGTTGTGGCTCGTTTCATAGGTCACCATCTCCTTCCATCAACAACATAGAGATCAATTCTCTTGAAGTTGATGAATCACTATAAAAGGCACGAAATTACCGATAGAATTTACCACAAAATTATAGACGGAATTTTAGGTTTACTATGGAATTTGCTATGAAATAAAATTATTAATGGAATTTGTTCTATCACTAAATTTACCATGACTAATTGGGTTACCGATTTCATCACAAATAACTAACGGAATCTCCGATGGTAAACTACCCATGGATTTTTCTGAAACTCTATCGTAGATGTTGTCATAAATTTATTTTTTTAATAAATAAAAATGCCATATGTCATCTCACCTTTGCCACCTCATCATGGGGCTTGCCACGTGTCTCCTACACTGGCCGCCACGTCTCACACTTCATGACCTCCACCTCTCTTGCACGTGGCACTATATGATAAAATTGAAATTTTGACTTTTCTAGGAATCGAATCTCCGATCTCTAGGGTGCGTGTGCGAGCCTTTATTACTTGAGTTACAATAACCTTACATCTTTTAAACAATTCTTTAAATATATATATATAATATTCTTCAACATAATAAATTATATATATTTATATATATAATGTTTTAGAAGCTAAAAATAAATTGAATCATAGTTTTAATTTTAAATGTATACAACTTAAAAAAATATTTATGTATTTATTATAATTTTTTAATATAAATTAATTTCAAAGTAAAAAATTTATATTTTAAATTTAAAATGAATTTTCTTATAGATATAGTTTTCACCAATTTTGAATTTAGATTCTATTTTAACTAACATTAATTAAAACTAACAATTTATATATGCATATGTATATGTTTATTATTTTATATATTTGCAATTTATTTTATAAATATATTATTTATTGGAATAATTTTTATCTATTTATATGATTATTAATCTCATAATTTTTATTTTCAAAAAAACACTTGTTTAATATAAAATTCATTACAAATAAAATAAATATTAATTTTTAGTCATGGATTTGCTGCGGAAATTACTAAAAAAAAATACCATGGCTAAAGATACCCTCATATGAAATTAGAAACAAAAACATTGTGTGGCTAATATTTCAATCAATTACGCATGAGGATAACAGAACTTAATTAAATAGAAGAATCAAAATATTTGACACGATTATCAAGAGATCTATGCAATAAAATGCACATCTTCAACAAGTGACCACCAAGTTCATCACTGTATGCATTGGGAGGAATGTGGATTAAGGTTCAAAAAATCGGATCAGGCATTGAACCGATCGAGACAGTGGGTCAAGGGATAATGGCATCAGACCGGGGTCAAACCGGCCATATTAAAATAATGGCATTTAATTGAAAATATTAAAATATAATACTTTTAGTAATGTTTAATTTCAAAATATTCATCTTTATCAGTTAAAATCTTTTAGTCACTGTAATTAATAATCATTCATAATAATAAAAAATCATTAAATTCATTCATCAATCATAAAACGCTAAGAATCAATCATTAAAAAAATATGTTTGTAGTAAAAAAAAGGGAAAGGAAGAAATAACATCTAGTCCTTCCCTTTGTCACTAAATATTAATAAAAATAGTAAACCAAAAAAAAGAGAAATTGTATTAAGGTCCCATACAAGAAAATTAATATCAGAAAGGTCTCAAAGACTGCTACTGATAACTCATTCACTTGTCAATAGTACTCCTTTACTTGTTATTAAAAACCTTTTAAGACTTTTCTAATATTAATTTTTTGCGTGGGATCGTAACCTAATTTTTCAAGAAAAAGAAGCAAAGAAAGCATATAAAAAATTTGTTTAAAAAAAAAAGCAAAGAAAGGCTATAAAAAAATTTTAAAAAAAAATACATGATCCGATCAACCCGATTTTTTACCTGATTGATCAGGTTGATCCGGGGTCAACCCGATCTCCAGTCCAATAATGAACCGAACCGGATCATGGATCGGTTCATCGGCCGGTCCGGTCCGATTTTTTGTTTCCTGATATGGATTAAATTACCTTCAACAAGTGACCACCAAGTTCATCATTGTATGAATTGGAAGGGATGAGGCTTAGATTACCTTCAACAAGTGACCACCAACTTCATCACTTATGCATTAGAAGGAACGTGGATTAAATTATCTTTTACAAGTTATCACCAAATTCATTAGAATTCCGTCCCAATTTGCGAATGAATAAAATTTATATTGCTGCATGTTTTGCCATGGTTGCATTTGCAATGGAATAGATTCCTTTGGAAACTTTTTAGTGAAGGAATGTCGCAAATTATCATTCCGTCGATAATTATATTGGTGATTCCCCTTTTTCATGGTGCCAATTTTGTCCTGAAAAAACTTAAAATTGGACACTCATTTACTCTTTATATCATGTTTTTGTTTTATTATTGATGTACTATATAGAATCTCTGTGCCTTCATGCCAAAGGATAATATGAACCATCAAGCACTTGGTTCAACCGGTAAGGAATTGTATTAGCTTTATCCGATATCTCAAGTTTGAGCTCTACAATGAGACAATATTAAATGCTTAGTGGTAGAGCTTTACAACCCTTATGGTCCTCCCCGGCTCAATCCTAATTAGTCTAGACCCCTAATAAATTCTCCAAGTATAAGTGAGGCAAGTGAAGGATATTGGCAATAACACGTGCAAAAGATAAATTAGTCTGAGTCGGGTCCAGTAACACTATCCATATAAACTATTCTGCAACTACCGGCTAATCAAGATGCAGCATTTCCCATTATTAAACGAATTATTCCTGCAAGACAAAGTGAGCAGAAAGCAAAAAATAATATAACTCATCAGCAGGTATAATAATATACCAGATGAGGAAGACAAGTGTACAAAATCTCAAGTGTTGTGTATTGAAACTCATTTCTGGTCCTTATATAGGCCACTATTGCCAACATTATTCAGCACCTATTAACAAATAAATATTCAGTTTCAAAAGTATGAAAGTGTCCGTTCTGTATTGGGCCATAAAGCATAATGACGATATAATTCAAAACCATATATCTTGCTTCCAACAGTTTGTTTATTGGGTCAGTTTTGAATGTTGGCCATAAACATAATGAAGACATTGTTTTTTAATTTTAAAAACCATAAACGTAATTACTTCAACTGGCCCCAGGTTGATTTAAAATAAGGCTATTCATGTCATAAAAGATTGGCGTTAAATCAATTAAAATTGAATCATTCATTTTAAAACATCAACATCAATATTCCATTAAAAGCTTACAATTATGAATTTAAAATCAAATTAAAGAACCGTTTCTTCTCCTTCTGAACCAAGGTACAGATCAAATGCACTCAACACCCATTATGGTGTATTAAAAGCTATAAACATTGACCTAAAAAATCAGCTTATGAGATTAATCCTTTCAAATATTGGACTCTGTTAAAGACTGATATTTTCTGGTCAAATCTTCATTCAAAATAATATTTTTTATTTCTACAAAACTTTTAATAAAAGGTGTCTAGTACACATTTAACCAATAAGTAGAGGGTAAGGAAAAATTACTTGATTTATCTCCACTGGCTTTTATCATACAGGAGTCCTTTCCTTCTAATTTATTCGTCCAAAATCCCATTTTATTAGATATTCACTTGACCCCACAATCCTAAGTTATTAAAACAAACGAGTGCGGATGCTCTATGCAAAACAAAAAGGCAAATGTGGGATTCTTTTGCTAATGACAGGTAAAAGAAATTGAGAAATGAAAGCCTCCCAGGCTTTATATCACCGATATATGTAAATATATATAATGGACATACAAACAGAGATATTGTTTAGTATAGGACATGGATTCTCAATGGTGTCTTGTAAAAGGAAGTGGCATATTGGAACACTGCCTAATTTCATTTTAGCATTCGGAAGGCCAAATGTTTTGTATAGCATCTTCCTTAACATATTTCATTTTACATTAGAGACCAATTATAAACCACTTAGAGACCTTTAGAATCATTAGAATGGCTAAAGGAATGAATTAGAAAATTTTAGACCAAGTTATTATTCACTAGTCATTGTTCATTGAAATTTTGATTAACTTTAAAAATTCATAACTAATTCTAGAAAAATCGAAATTAGGTAATTCAAGTCTATCAATGAAGCTTGTTAAGTTTCATACAGGAGAAAAATATCCATTTGTCCAATTTCATGACCAATTAATACAGAATAATTTGTGAAAAAGCACTGTTCATTTAGTCTTTTTTCAGATTTTCTCTTAATTTTGGACAACCATAACTTTCTGTACAAACCTCTAAATCAAGCAAACTTTGGCTCTTTATAAAGCTTGTCATGTAAAATATTTTTCTGGAAATTTTCGTATTAATCAGAATTCATTTGCCCACTTTTACTGTGACCTCAACTTAAGCTAATATTAAGGGTGTTGATCACTTTTTACCAATTTCGCATGCTTGTCATTTATAGTTTTTGCCATATAACATCATCACATGATAAAATAACGCTTGTCCTATATACACAGCACCTATAACTTGAATTATAGAGTTGAAGTTTATCATACATTTCTCCACAAATTGGTATAAAATAACATTTACAAACTTTGAATTTGATACTCATGCATTTTATGGTCTTTGTGAGGATAAGTCTCCCACCTTAGGTCCTCACCTCCTTGTTTTGCCTTGGCTTGAACTTTTACCTAAAAGGTTTTGTTGTTGGGAGAATGAGATTCTTGGAATCTCAATAGCAAAAGTCACCAACATATACATTAACATGCATGATTACCATTTTCTTTCTATCTAACTATGCATGAATATATTATAAAGAACTTTGAAAACACTATACATATAGCCATGACATGTCGTATACATAACTTCACATGTTTACATCGCACATAAATAGCATGAAAAATGGCACAAGAAATAACAATAACCAATGACGATATTAATGTAAAAGTTAGTAATTTTGTGACCTTAAATCCTTAGCTTTTCACTTGACTTTGGTAACTTGCCTCTTGCTCTTTGTAAACTTCCATTAGCAACTTAACTTCCTACACATATTATAATGCATTTGGCATCAATGATAAGCCATAAATTATGCATTATAACATTCAAAACCTCACTAAAACTTCTCTTGAACTTTAAGAATTCTAAAGCTCTTAACTTTATCAAAATTGATTCCAATGCTTCTAAAATTGTTTCCTCCCTTATACCCTACACAATTTTGCCTTCTAAATCCATTAGAAGCATCAAAATCACTCTCCTCTATCACTTCCCCTGCAGCACGAAATTTTTTCAAAAATGAGGAGAAATGTGATTTTTTAACTTCTACCTTCACATGCATGCATAATCACCTTCTTAGTTCATTTTCCTATCATTAAACATCATAAAATCATTCTTTCCCTTACATGAAAAGTGCCAGCCAACAGCAATAAATAGTAACATCATGCCAAAAATTCATATATTCATCCAAACAACACAAAACCACCACCAATAGGTTCTAAATCATACATAGAGTTCTTTTCTAGCAACTCTTTCATCTAAATCTCACTCTTCTTCATTTTCTATCACAAAAATCTAACTTTTACAGCAGCAAAATTTCACCATGAAACTCAAAAATAAACCATAGAATTAAGGGGGAAGGCCTAGAATCATAAAATAGAAGAGATTTCATGCATGAATCCAACTTTACCTTGAACTTTTGGCTTGAAATCTCTCCTGTTTCTCTTCCTCTCGTCACTCCTCCCTCTTCTTGATCTGGTTTTGATCGTGTTTTGCTGTAAGTAAATGGTGTAGAAGATGGCCTAATAAAATGGTGCATATGTGTTAAATTATGTGGGACCCACTTGGTCTTGGAAATTTTTTTTACACAAAACATGTTTTATCACTTGTTTGAGATCTTTTACCTCTCTTTTCCTCTTGAAATATGACAATGACAATTGGCAATTTCATGACCCTACAACTTCCTTTACAAAAACTTTATGTTCCATAAAGCTAATTTAAGATACTGGAAATGCTTTTTGGTAAACCCTTAATCATTTGACTGGTTTAGGGTCATTAAAAATTCCCTAATTTCATTTGATACTCTCATGATTTTTCTTTCCTCAAAATTCTTTCCGGAATATCTTTAATTAATTTTTAAAGAAAACCTTAATTCAGGGTTTTTCCCGCCCATTTTCTTTCCGATTGGGGAAATTGCTTCTAATTTTCTCTTGGAAACAATTTTATAAAATATTAGAATTTCTAAACTATTTTTCCCTCTTCTGAAATTAGATATTTGATGCCTCTGGATATTTTAAATAATTATATTTAATTAATTATTTATTAAATATCTAAATATTAAATAACTTTTAAAATTTCCGTAAAGGTTATTCTTGTCATTCCGACCTGAACCGGGCCTCAATTATTAATCAGTGATTTTTTCTCTATCTTTTGGGACTTTGTAACATTTTCTGATATTTTAGTCAAACTTTGACCAAAATTCCCTTGATGTCATAGATGGCAATTTGGTCCCTTGAATTTCAAAATTTCCACTTTAATCCCATTTTTAAAATGACACTTAGGTCTTGACATTGTCTATATTTGGCAGAACAACATCTTTGCTCTTCCTTTCATTTCCTTTTGTTTTCTGGACTCTAAACAAAATCCTTAGTCACTCGTTTACCATTTATTCTCAATTATAAAAAACCTGGGTATTACATTTCATTACAAAAAAACATCATATTTCCGGCAGAATTAGCCACGAAATTTTTTCCTTGGCTAATTCCGTCGAAAATCCGTCGGAAAAATTTCCGACGGAATTTCCATGGCAAAATTTGCCATGGAATTAGCCTTGGAAAAACATTCAGTGGCAATTTCCAACAGAAATTTTCAGTGGTAAAATTAGCTACAGAAAAATATTCAGTGGCAATTTCTTAGGGAATTTCCGTCAGAAATTTTCCATCACAAATTTAGCCACGGAAACATATTCCGTGGCTAATTCCATGGCAACTTTAATTATTATTTATTTATTTATTAATAATTATTATAATTATAGTTTTTATTAATTAATTATTAATTTCAATTTTAAATTTTTTATTTATTATCTTTATTATTATTTACTATTAAATCTTAATTAATATATTAATTAAAATCAATATTAAATATGAAAATATTAGAAATAATATTTATTTTATTTGTAATAATTTTTATTAATTAATTATTAATTTCAATTTTAAATTTTTTATTTAGTATTCTTATTTATTTTATTATTATTTACTATTAAATCTTAATTAATATATTAATTAAAATCAATATTAATTATAAAAATATTAGACATAATATTTATTTTATTTGTAATAATTTATATTAAAATTAATTATTTTTTAAAATAATAAAAATTATGAAATTAATAATCATATAAATATTATATATAAATAATTTATTATGCTTTATAATATTATATATATTTAAATATGCGTTTAGAAGATACAAGGTTGTCGCAGCTTAACTGGCAAAGGATCACGCGCGTGCGCAGGTGGTCGGGGGTTTGAATCTTGGAGGAGGCAAAATTAAGAATTTATCAGGTGGAGACACGTGGCGGGGCCTAGCTGTGAGGTGGCAGTTGGCGGAAGTGCCATGTGACAGGGGCTCGGGTGAGGTGGCGGCTGGCAAAGGTGACACGTGACATTATTATTTATTAAAAAAAAAGGAATTTGCTTTCGATAGAATATTTGGTAGGAAATTCCGTGGAAAATTTCCGACGGAATATTCCGTGGCAAATTTTCCGCGATGGAATATTCCGTCGGAAATTTGCGACCGAATGAAAATTCCGTCAGTAACTATTTTGTGACGGAATGAATTCCTTCAAAAATTCATTCCGTAGTAAATTCTGTCAGAAATTCCGTGGCAAACCACAATTCTATTGGTAATTCCATGACTAATTTGATGTTTTTTTTTTGTAGTGTTTTGAGTCCCTAGCTGTCGTGTCTTTGTGACATACACACACAGCTTTCACTTTACTCCTATCAGCCCCCTCCATCGACACCGTATATGCAACTGTCTTCTCCATCTTGTGACAGTAAAAAACAGCGTACACATAACTGAGCTTGTGGCACACTACCAGCTTCGTCTCTCCCACCTCCTTCGCTCCATTCATTATTCTGTATTCTTGCTTCTTTGTTTCCTTCTTCATCTCCGTAGAGAAAGCTTCCACATTTTTGCCAAGCTTGGAAGTGAAAAAGTCAAGCATGGATTCTAAGGAATTTGCACAATACTTGTCCTCTCATTCAATCTCTGGTTCCTCACACACTTCAATTGTGTTCTTCATGACCTCAACTTGTATTTTTTTTTTTTGGCCAATGACCTCAACTTGTATTGAGCTAGGATTAACACCAAACTTGTTCAGTATTTCAGACATCTATGTGCAAAAGATCATAATGCATGAATTATTAATTAAACAATTGCTATTTATGATTCGGTTTGAGTTGTTAAGGAAGTTGAATAAACTACTTTAGATTATATATATTCTAAAATACTTACATATATCATTAGATTATATCAATTTATAAATCTGATAAATTAAATTACAAAAATGATAAATATTATTTAATTTTTTTCCTCTCCCAAAAAGTCAACCGAGCTTTCATTGGAAGTAGCAGCTGATGGTTAAATTATTGAATCTGACACTAATTATGTACCTTGGTTGAAGAAAAGGGAATGGATTTGATGGCTTGATGAGACAAGAGGGATGGTTGCTTGGAGGACTGTGAGAATATAAAGTTTATTTTGTGACCAAACTTCAAATCCTTTTCCAAGAAGAGATATGTACTGTTTGGGTTATCTTTGGAGTTTCGTCTCAAAGCGACCATGTCCATAACGATTGCCAAAGCCGTCGGCATGGCCAGTGCCACCAAGTGAAGTATTGAATTTTCTCACACCATGGATGATGGTACCTTCACATTATCCCTCACATATTAGGAAGGATGGGAGGCATATATCTGGGCTAGGTGTCAGCTGCACCTTAAATTTGGAGTCCCTTCCCAATTTTTTTTCCCTTTTTATTTGTATCATTACATTTTATATATAATGTGTAACATTTTGATATTTTATAAGCATAAAATGGTTCAATTTTTATTTTTTTTATGATTTTTAAAGATAAACACTCTAAAAAGACATCAACCACATCTCTAATTATAGAGTATTTATATTTTAAAATCATAAAAATTTGATAACTAAACCATTTTTTTTTAAAATATCAAAATGTCACTCATTTTATCTAAAATATGATTCTCAAAAGAAATATGAAAAAAAGTTGACAATTGGGGAAAATTAAGCAGCAGCAGAGAAGGTGTAGCGGACACTCTTCAGAAGCACAAAGGGTAGGTGAGACATTCTCCACGCAGAAACACATCTTCCTTCAATATATATGTTGAGGTAATAAATCCTCCCTTAATATATATAGCAAGAGCTCTTCCTTGGGAAGTCAATTTCTACAGACCAAACATATTGATATTACATAGCACACCAAGGGATAATGGCTATTTTCCTTTTCCATCTACAACATTTTTTTTCCTTTTTGGTAACAAACGGCGAGTTAAAATACATTATTTTTCATGTGAAGATGGAAAAATTTCGCAGAAAAATTACGGATGAACAGTACTGCAACACTAACCAGGTTTATGAAGAGGATCTGCAATAAATTTAGGCATTGGAGTGGTAATGGGTAGCATGAACTTCCAGTAAAGCTCCTGAGGTAATAAGGCCAGTGTTGCAACCATTGAAATCAATTGCAATGTCTTTATACTGTGAGAATAGAAACAATAAGTAGTAGGGCTAGAATCTTCATTGCTGAACAAGTGATTCACCGGAACAGAATATAACGTGTCCATTGATAGAATTAAACGGATTTGAGAGGAAGTTTGTAATGGAGGAGAGTGCCAAGCATTTGGATTCTGGTTTTGAAACAAGTTTATAATGGATCTTGGAACCTAATGTATATAATATATACACCACTAGCTTACTTTATATATGGATACTTATAAGAAAAGGCAAAAGAGTAAAGGATATGTCAAGAAAAAAGTTTGGAATTCGGCTAGGAGAGATAAAAACTCTTTGCTCTTAACCCAAAAGAGATTAGTCTCAAGCAAGGTTCAAAAAAATCGAATAGGACATTGAACCGGATAAAACAGTGATTCAAAGCTTAATGGGTCAAACCGGGATCAACCTAGAGTTAGACTGGCTATATTAAAATAATAAAATTTAGTAGATTATATTTTATATTATAAAAATTAATAGGTAAAACTTATAATATTATTTTATTTTACTCATATTTTTAATTTTTAGTGTTTAATTAAATATAAATGATAAAAACAATTGAGATAAAATGAATTAATTTTATCTTATTTTTTCATAAGTAAATTTGTTTAAATAAAAAATACGGAATTAATGGCTAGTTTTATTACCATATTTGTTTTTACAATTAATTAACAATATCTTTCCACTCTGGTTCCATTTTTTCTATATTTCTAGCCTTGAAGGAATATTTTTTAAATTAAACCGGTTTGAGCGGGTCATAACTGGTTTTGAACAGGCTGATTGGGTCAGATCGATTCCTGGCTCAGCACCCGACTCGGACTGAACCACCGACCAGTCCGATCCTTTTTTTTTACCATGGTCTCAAGGCTTGAGTCTATTGAATAACATTTGTCTTAAATTAAATATTTTATTGATTAAGGTTAATTTATTAGAAAAAATGTAAAAAAAAATATATTTTTTTGTTAAATGTGCTTGAGGGACATAAACAAGGCTTTAAAAAATTGCCTTCCATTATTACAAGGGCTTAAACAGGTCAACCCATTTAGGTTGAACCCATGAATAGCTTACCCTATAGGGGTGGGCCTAGCTGTTTTTCCTAGTCTAGGAGCATCAACTCTTAAATAATTTTCAAAATGGGTCTCATATTAACAAATCATATATAGAAGATACGTACAAAAAGATTTTATGGATGAGCAAAGGAAAATATTTTGTTGTTATTAATAATTAAATTAAATATGTCATCCGCATGATGACTTGGATATGCAATACTACTTTTCTTTTCAATTAAACAAAACTCTTTAATGCGAAATTCCCAAAACAAAATTATTTTAGTGAAAGAAGAAATTGATACACACAATTGCATCATTTACCACAGATTTTTATTTTTATTTTTTAAAGAAAAATTGATCCTATTTAAGGCTGAAAAATGATAATTATGTTAAACAAAAATATATTTGTGTTCAAGATGAAATGTAATATTTAAAATTTAGTAGCTGGTATCATAAACTATTTTATATTTTAAATACACTGACTCATGGAGGATTTTTTTAAGGTAAAACTTAGACTAGGCTATCTAATATATACTATACAATTAATTCAGATATAGCAATTTTTTATGTATGAACTATTGTATGGAAACTTCGAGGACATTTAATGGCAAAATAAATAAGACTCTTAAATTTTTTTTCTATCAACTTAAAATTACATAGAATCATGCTAAAAGGTATGTTTGGGAATAACTTTTTTTTAAATAATTTTACGCAATCGGAGGTAAATATGTGAGAGAAGTTTTGTCTTGACTTGCTTAAAAGTGCTTTTTAAGTGTTTGCCAAACAAGTTTTACGACTAGTCACTTTTGGATTATCTTGTTCATCCATTAATTTATATGGATCTAAAATATTGAGAAACAAATAAACATTTAAAATTAGTGGACAATCCAAAGAATGAATGATGGCACATAGTGCCTACATATATAAAAGATATTAGGAGTTTTCTTAAAGTTTTAAAAAAACTTATAATAAAAAATTCTTTTTAATTTTTTTTGTCATAAAAACTTGGACAAATTCATTGTAATTAATTCAAAACAAAATTTTGCCACTTAATAATGGACTGTGAATAAGGGGTTGTAGATTTATAGAGAGCTTTTAAAACTTCAAAAAGTTTCTTATCATACGTCTAATTAGGGGCCCTGGTTAATGAATTTTAAAAACCATAAGATGTGATGTGCACATAAATGCAAATACTTTTTGCTCATAATTAAATTAACATCATATTTAGACTAATTATCAAGAAAGAATTGTAATGTTCAAAAGACTAGAACATTGGTTAGAGAACCAAGTCAAGATAAGTTGACTGTGTTCATCTCTTTATAACTATTTGAGACAAACACATAAAAATCTGATTTACCATTTCCATGACCTACTGATTTTTTTTTTTTGAAAAACATTATGTATTCTCATTAAGGTCAACTTGCATAACAAAGTGTGTATGTGCGCGCGCGCGGGAATATAAAGATGCAAAAGCTAAATCTGGGTTAAAATACATTATTTTTCATGTGAAGATGGAAAAAATTAGCAGAAAAATTGCGAATGAAAAATATTACAACACTAACCAGGTTTGTGAAGAAGATCTGCGATAGATTTAGGCATTGGAGTGGTAGTGGGTAGGATGGACTTCCAGTCAAGCTCCTGAGGTAATATGGCAGCATGTGCTGCAACCACTGAAATCAGCTGCAATTTCACATACAATATAAAAATACACATTTGTTTTATACTGTGAGAATAGAAAAACAATAAGTAGTAGGGCTAGAATCTTCATTGCTGAAGAAGGGATTCAATGAAACAGCATATAACTTGTCCATTGATAGAATGAAAAGGATTTGATGAGAGGAAGTTTATAATTAGGTGTGAGAAAACAGCCAGTGGCCCGCAACCCCCAAAAATAAAAAACTTGTGAACCCATCCAATTCGGACCCCTGACGGGCTGGTCCAAAACGGGCAGGATGTTGATCACACGGGGTGGGAAACGAGTTCATCCACTGCGTGCTCGTGCCTGCGTGTTTAACCCTATGAAAAATTTTAAGAAAAACCGGTCCAAGTCTTCAACAAACAAAAAGGCCCTGGTGTGACTTGTGAGCGTCCCCTTCCCTTCAACCCAAAACCCGCCCGTGCCGTGCCCTAGTTCCACTCGCTGTCCTCCTCCATCCTCCAGTCTTTGATGTCCAGTGCTCCTGCACTCTTCGTCCTCCTAGTCAATCCTCTGGTCCTTCCTCCTCCCTCGGCCAAAACCTCGCTGCTCGCTTCGTCCACAGTCCTCCAATTCCAGTTGCAGCGCAAATTCGCAAGGTAGGTCGCAGCGTCACCAGTCGCCGTCGCAGGTTGCATCTTCACCAATCCCTGTTACAGGTCAAAGCGTCATCACTCGCCAGTAAGGATCACGATTTAATCACTCAATGCTTTTCAATCGAGGTCTAATTCCAAAGCTTTCAATCGCAGGTTGAAATGTTGAATAGCATAGACATAGTTCATTCTCGTTTGAGTTTTTTTTTTTTTTTTACCAATAGCCACCATATATGACTTCATGCTTGTAAAATTTGAAAATCCGACTGTATCATGACATAAGATTATGTAATGTGTCACATCTCACTTATCACCTTGGAATACTTCATTAGAGACCGTAATTGAATCACTTAACTATCCTTCATACAAGCAATTGGCCAAAACAATAAAATTCAAAAACTTACTAAAGTTACTATTCATTTGATAAATTTTCAGATTCTTGAGTCCATTTTAAAAATTTATAATTAATTCTAGAAAAATTAAAGTGGAGTGTTTCAAGTCTTTAAATGAAGCTTATTGAATTTCCTACAGGGAAAAAATATCAATTTGTCCAAATTATTGACCAATAATACAGTTTAATTCATGAAAATCTACTATTCATATGGTCATTTTTCAATTTTTTAGATTTTTTTCTTAACTCTAAAAAATCATAACTTTCTGTCTGCACATCCAATTTTTGGCAAACTTTGGTTCATTTTAAAGTTTGAAATGTGTAGTATTTTTCTGGAAAATTTCAAACTATTTAGACCTCATTTTTCCAGATTTACCTTCAACTTAAGTATAGTCTTTGTTAAGGGCTTTGGACATTTTAAAGCTAGTTGCGTGCTCACATTTCTCTCTTTAATACATATAAGACTTTTACATAATAATCTAGCATGATTGGCCTATTTACACAGCATATACATCATGCTTCATAGTGCATAAGCTTAACATACAATTTTCCCAAAATCCATGAAATCACATCCAATTTGATTAAGCATTCCTTTGTATTTGAAAATCACCTACCTTTACTCTTGTGGTTCTTTGCCTTTGCTCTTGAAACTTTGTCCTATAAGGTGTTATTACGGGAGGGTGAGATTTCATAGAAATCTCCATAGCAAAATTACTATAACTGACATTAATATACATAATTGTCACATATATTAATCACGGCATGCATGCATGTGCAATGCTATCACTTAAAATGGAATTTGCACATAGTATGACATGTCATAACTACCAATAGATAGAACATTTTCTAGCACATAAACATGGCAAAATTCATCAATAACATAACAACTATAAACAATATTAATGCAAAAGATAGTAATCTTACTACCTTAACTCCTTAATTTGGCACTTAGCTTTTCAAGTGACCTCTCAACTTGCTTCTTGCACTTTGAACTCTTCCTTTTGCAAATAACACTCCTACACATAATATAATGCATTTAGCATCAACATTAGGCCATTTCCAATGCATTATAACAACTAAAAGTTCATAAGACTAATCTTGACAATTTCAAACCTTTAATTTCCAAATTTTTCAATTTTGATTCTAAAGCTTCTAAATTTGTTTTCTCACTTCTACTTACACAATTTTGCCTTCTAAATCCATTGGAAGCATCAAAATCATCAAAAACTCACTCCTTCCCCCAAGAACAGCAGGAATCCGAAAATGCATAGAAAATTTCAGCAAGTGTGGTTTTCACTTTTTATCATCACACACATGCATAAAATCATTCCTAGACCATTTTCTAATCATTTAACAACATAACAACACTCCTCTCTTATAGATCAATTTCGTGCAGCAGCAATCCCATGAGGATTTGTAACCAAAAATTCAGTATGATCTCAAATCAATTCAAACCAAGTGCCAAAATGTTGCAAATTACATAAGAAGTTGATTGGTAACATTTGATTGATCTAAATCACTCTCTTCTTGATTTTCTCTCTCTAAAACCTAAATTTCCAGCAACCCAAATACTCCACTATATAAAAAATTATACCATTCAAAAGGAAGAGAAGAGCTTGTAGATCGAATCCATGGGAAAAATTGAGCAATTACCTTGATCCTTGCTTGAAATTTCTCTCCTTCTTGCTCCTCTTGAAGTGCACAACTTCCTCCTCTCTCTTGGACTGGTTTGCTCGTGTTTTAGGTGAAAAATGATGGCTAGAATGGGTTAAAAAAATGATTAAGTGTTGTAAAAGTTGTGAGGCCCAATTACACTGACAGTGTAACTTTACACTGATGTATTTTACCACTTAAGTTAAATATCCCTCTTGCTTTTTCTCTTTGAATGAGAGGACACCAAGTGGCATCATTCAAGACCCACAATCTGTCTTTTTAAAAGTAAAATTGCCCCGAAAATTTCCTTTTGAAAATGCTTTTCGGAGATTTTCTGATCACTTGACCAATTCAGTGGTCTAAAAAATTCCTCTAATTCCTCTGCTCTTTTAATGATTTTTCCTTCCTCAATTCCTATTTCAAATGTGTCTTTAATTAATATCGAAAGAAAACCCTATTTTGGGGTTTTTTCGAGCATTTTTCTTCTGTTCTGGCAAACCATTTCTGACTTTCTCTTGAAATCAATTTTATAAAATACTAGATTTTCTGTGCTATTTTCTCATACTATGAAATCAAATATTTGAGGTCTCTATGTATTTTAAATAATTATATTTGACTCATTATTTTATTAAATAACCAAATATTAAATAACCTTTAAAATTTCCGCAACAGTTATTTCTATCATTCTACCTTAAACCGAGCTTTAATTACTAATCAATAGATTTTTCTCTATCTTTTGGTGCAATAAAAATTTTTCTGATATTTTGGTCAACTTTTAACCAAAATGCCTTTGAATTTCATAAATAGCAATTCGGTCCAAACTTTCAAATTTACATTTTGGTCCTCAAATTTTAAAATGTCATTTTGGTCCCTACTCTTCCAAAATTCCTCTTTTACTTTTTTGGGCCTTTAATTAATCTGTAATTATTCGTTTAGCGTTTATGCTTTGTTACAGTAAACACAAATATCACATGATGTCTTCCTAGACAAAGGAAACCTGCACGTGATTTCATTTGATTGTTGTTGATTTGCTTCATTATAAGCTGCAACAATTTTTGTTTGGTGTCTTCCGACTGTATATCACAATGTTAGATTTTGTCTGAGAAATTTTGTTTCCAAATTCCAATAGTCACGATTTCATTTTAGCAAAATTTGCAAAATCTGTTTGATTTCTTTTGTATACAATCTCTAGTATGTCAGTTGATTATGAATGAACCAATGATGATAGGTTTGATTTGGTTTGCAAGGAAAATGAGTATGTCACAAATTCCTTTAGAAAATGTGCAAGACCAAGATTTGATTGATGTAAGGGGAGATTGGAAATAAAAGCACAGCCACTCAGGTTTAGAATGAAACTAGGAATGAGGGACAAGTAGATGAAATACAACCTACCAAAAAAAAAGGAGGGAGTCATATGAGATTTGGAACCATTTTAAAAGGTTGCCACTATAGAAATAAAAGGCAAACATAGGTTGAAGTGCAAATATTGCAATACAGATTATGCAAGTCATCCTTCTAATGATGGGACCAAACAATTATGGTGACATTTGGAAAAGTGTCCAAAGAATCCAAACAAAGCAACCAAGGGACAATGTTTGTTTTCAGGCAGCACAAATAAATCATTAACACATCGTTTTCTTAGTCAATAGCAAGGGAGAAGGGTTGTTGTGAAATTTTTTATAAAGGATGAAATGCCTTTTCAAACTGTGAATAGCGAGGGTTTTAAAGAACTATTGCAAGAATTTCAACCTGAAATTCAAATGCCCTCACGATGGACATCTGTTAGAGATTGCTTCAAGATGTATCACGAACAAGCAGATCTCTTGAGAAAATATTTTAAACATTCTAAGGTCCGTGTGTTCCTCACCACATATTATTAGACATCAATAAAAAAAATATAGCAACTACATGTGTTTTACTGCTAATTGGATTGATGAGGATTGGAATTTGTAGAAACACATTCTTAATTTCTGTGAGATTGAAAATCATAAAGTCGACACAATTGCCAAAAAAACTTAAGGATTACTTATTCCAGTAGAGCATTGATAGAGTGTTTACAATAGCTGTTGACAATGCTTCTGCTAATGATTCATCAATTGCAACTTCAAAGAAATGTTTAAAGAGTTAGGATGGTTTGGTATGTGATTGAGAGTTTATGCAGATCTAATGTGCAACTCATATATTAAATTTGATTGTTTGTGAAGGTTTCAAGGAAATGAACCAATCCATTGAGCTAATCCTGAAAAGGAAAGATTTTTCAAGTATTTGGATATTTTAAATAATTATATTTGACTAATTGTTTATTAAAATCCAAATATTAAATAACTTTTAAAATTCCCTGAAAGGTTATTTTTATCAATTTAACCTGAATCGTACCTCAATTATTTATCAGTGAATTTTTCTCTATTTCTCGGTATCCTGAAAAATTTTCTGACACTTTGATCACTTCTTCAAATTTACCAAAATGCTATTGAATTTCGAAGATGACAATTTGATCCCAAGAATTTCGAATTTACACTTAAGTCCAATTTTAAAAATAACACTTTGGTCTTTTACTTTTCGAAATGACACTTTGGTCCCTTACTTTTTCAAAATAGCTATTTTACCCTTACTTTTCCTATGTTTAGCAAAATGACATTTTTGCCCTTCAATTCCTTTCTACTTCCAATAAACCCTTGCCTTATCCTTTCTACTTCTACATATATTTTTCTTTTCATTTTCTTATACTTTTAACTTTTCCTCTACTGAGTCAAAAGCTACATAATTCCATATAATCATTTTGCCTAGCAAATACTTCTCATAATTCCAAATAAAGACTAATACTTTACTAGCACAAAGGAAGGTTTTTATGCCTCACTCCATCTATAGCGAGAGATGACCACCATGGCAATGGTAGTGACTTCGAGGGAGAAGGAAAGAGAAACAATAAAAAATAAAAGAATGGGACCATGATAAAAAATGCAAATGGAGGGGGAAAGAGGAGGAAAGAAAAATAATAAAAAACCGCCGTTTGTATGTGTTAATAGTAATATCAAAATTGCCGAACTTTTAAACCATAACTACATATTTACACTTTCCAAAAGTAAATTGTGCCAAAGCACCTAGGCAAACACTTGTTTTTCAAATTTGTACCTTTACCCTTAGGATAATCACTATTATTTATCCAAGGACAATTTATTATAATCAAACATGTAAAGATTATGATAACGAAAATGAACAATTCATTAATTAAAATACTCAAAGTACAATGATTGGCCCTACACAATTTCCAACATTAAAGTGGTTCATAATTGATTTCTAATATAGAATAATGTAAGTTAAAGAATGTATTACATCTCAAATTCCTTAAGCCTTCAATTTAAAAAAATATCTATACCATTTGCCAAATTGCTAAATAGTACAATTGTTGAAAATATGCATAAACGAATTTCTTTTCCAAGATTCGAATAGAATGACATTTCCTACATTATCAAAAAGATTAGGTTTCTTGTAGAAATTTCAGTAGTCTCCTTTATAAAATAGACTTTCTGAAAGTTTTACAATGACCTAAAATCTCATTACAGCATTTAGAGCAATGCTCTATCACAACGTGTACACATATATATGGATACGACCTATAGATTATGTGAAGCATCTAACTTTCAAAAGTAATGTATAAGCGTAAATCACTATATACACCAAGCAACAATGACCAAAATAAGCAAGCGAGCTTTAAACAACAAGGAGGCTCTTCACTGCTCAACTAAAGGTATAGGATCAACAGAACTATCTAAAACCAAAATAAATTTCCAGTGAATAACGTTCTATTTATGCATTTAATGAAATCGAAGAAACAATCTAAGGGATTTAACTTTGATAATTAACATGATAATAAAATTCAATTTCTACATTATATAATCAAAAGATAATTGAAACTGCATAAAAGGATCATTAACCAGATAATTTCAAGAATATAGTAAGTAGAGCCGGGAAGTTGGGCCTGGCTTGTAGGGTCGGCCCGATTAAGCCCGTTTAATTGGAAGGTTGGGCCTGTGATTTTGAGTTTCCAGAAGGAAACATGTCTAAAAGGTCCAGCCCAAATGGGCTGAGGGCTTAAAAGGGCCGACCCTTTTAAGCTCGCCATAATTTTTTTATATATATATTTTACATAATAAACATATTTTAAACTTCTAATTTTGGTTTATTATTTGTTGCAAAAACTTAAAATGATAATAATGGTGGTGTTACATACGAAATACTTGATATTTTTTATCTCGCTAAAGCAAAGCCTTCTAGCCTATTTTCATGAAGCTTAGTCAAATTCAAATGTTCTTAAAATTGAAGATAGTGATGATGATTGATGAAGAAAGAAGCTTGTGTTGTATGATTTGTGAACTTAAGTTTAAGACTTTCAGAGTATTTATTATTGTCGATGTAGTTATTTAGATAATTAAATATGATTTTCTATGTTTTTGAGTTAAAAATTGCATTGTGTTAAAATTATTGTATTTTTTTATATAAAAAAAAAGTGAACAGTGATCAGCCCGCAGGCTAGCCCTCAACCCGTCCTCTCACGGGCTGGGCCCAACAAAATGAGGGAATTTTGAGACTGGGCCTAAACGGACAGCTTTGTAGGGTCGACCCTAATTCCCAACTCTAATAGTAAGACAACTTGTTTAACATAATCAATTTAAAAAAGAAGTAATTTTCCAATCTCATATTTTTGCAGGACTTCAATAGAATCGAATAACAAGCATGGACACATAGTCTATGAGTGTAAATAACCAAACACAACTCAAGCCACGAAAACAAGAGTGAAAACCAAGCATAGCTCCAATCCATGAAACAATTGCAAGTAAAACACCCACAAACAACAAGCGTGAGTCAACACCCATGAATACCAGGTGAGCTCATTATTAACCATAGCGCACCATGAACTAACAATACAACTATTAGAAACCAACGTTCTGTATTCAATCCTCTCAAAAACATTATCAAGCATGCATAGGATAAATTTTCAAACCACCTCTAATAATAAAACTCAGATTCTAAAATTAGTGGTTCAAAGTTACTATTCATTTGGAAACTCTTCCATATTTCTATATTTCAAAACCAAACTTTGATAGCCCACAACTTACCATTTACTTATCCAATTATTGCATTCTAGGACTCATTTCAAAGATTATCATGAGTACAATCTGCTTAACAAATTTCATGGGCAGATGAGGTTGTTTGCTATGGATTTTACCCCTCACAAAGACATCATTAAAACTAAAAATTTTGCCGCTACAAATATTACCCTGATCATTATAGTGGAGCCTACTATGTGTGGTCAAAATAATCAATGTGAGCATTTAACATCAAGTAACAAGCTTTAAATAAATTTCCAATTTAAAAATTTAGATCCCAAAGCTTCCTACATACATATAAAGGCTATCCCTCTAACAACACACGTAGTCTTTATGTATTTTGGCACTTAAACTTCTGTCATTCTTTCTTATTATGAACCAGACACTATTTCTTGAAATAGCAAGCTTCAAGTTGACAGCCACCATTCAACATATGCGAGCTAAGAGACAAGCTTCATGGACCTTATATTAACCCTCCTAACATTCTTTCACACTATCGTAGGAATTTCTGCACTTTTCCTGTTGAAAACTGTTGGAAAATGGGCTAGTCCACCCTTGGTGGATTAGGCCCAACCCATTAATTTGGGTAGAGTACAATAATCAAGAGAATTGGGTTAATCAAGTAAAATTCCCCAATGTAATTAAATATTACCAAAATAAATAGGAGGAAACGGTTTTGGAAACTGTAAGATGTGTTTTTTGAATTTTAAAACAAAAAACATAACTGCCATTCCTTAATTCATTAAATAGGGAAAATGTAGTGGTGAGATGAGACAGATCCTTTTACGTAGAAAATAATTTCTTTCGTTCCCTTCTTATTTCAAAGAGACTTTCTCCATCTCTTGTGCTACTGCTGTGAAACATAATCTCATCCGTACTACGTGATTCGGTTCATGTGGGTACCATGAATATCATATCACATCCCTAGGTATGTTCTAAAACCTTCAGTGGTATCAGAGCACTAATTTCGTTCTTGTGGCTTGCTGAGCATATATTTAAGAGTGCATGTATATATATATATTTTGCTGTATCGTAGAAATTACATGCCTAAATATGATTTATATATGCTCTTTGATGAAATGGATATGTCTGCAAGTATGAACTTGACCCAAAAACCTATTACACGAGAAATTTTGACATCAAAAACGTAATTAGAGACAGATCCGAAAGCACAGTTTGAGGTTTTTCAAAATGGGTCATTTCAAAACATACGATTTAGGCTTATATATCCCATTGCGTAGAGCACGAAAAAACGAGAAAAACGACACCAGGAATGCTGAAAATTGGGGTGATGCTTCCCACATCGATTAGGAAGGGGAACGAAGCACGCCTTATAAGGGTGTGGATACCTTCCCCTTGTAGACGCGTTTTCTGGGTTATTGTAGAAACCCAGGGAAACAAAACCCTGCTCTGTTTGCAACAGGGACAATATCTACAAGGGAGGGCTCTGGGGATGTTACAAATGGTATCAGAGCCAGGCCTCCGGTCGATGTGCCAGCGAGGACGCTGGGCCCCTATGGGGGGGTGGATGTGAAGTCCCACATCGATTGGGAAGGGGAACGAAGCACGCCTTATAAGGGTGTGGATACCTTCCCCTTGTAGACGCGTTTTCTGGG
>QFDD01002443.1:0-24488 GCA_006871305.1 Vachellia collinsii | reverse complement strand
TCATTTTGAGAGCAATGAAAGCTAAGTTTCTGTAATCAAGGGACTATCTCAACATACATTCACTTTGATTCAACCATTCATCATTAAAGCAAAATACCAAAAAGATTTACTTCCTGCATTGTTTTGCATTGCATCATAGTTTCCATAAACCAAAACCCCTTTTTCATACCCAAGTCCAACAATGTATTTGATAACCAATTTAGACTAGGAAAGCCAATAAACCGCTCCTCGAGAAGAACGATTGGTTGCCCACTATACTACATTCTTTTGTGCAACCATTTTGCATCGAACCGGAAGGCGACAGTCCGCGTCCGATCAGGTCGTTTTATAGATCGCTTTATAGAAGTACTATTGTCACCATCATGAAATAGGCCACTCATGAAAATCAATATATTATTATTCATGCTGATTTAGACAAGACTATTTAAAGGACTTCTAAAAGACTTCTACCAAGGAATTTTTTTTAATATGTTTAGAGTACTAAATCAATTGTATTAATTTTAATAAATAATTTTAAACTAACTTCTACATAAAATTCATTTTACCGGTAATAAATTAATTAATAATGATGGAAAATATTATCACTTTTTTTTTTTATAAAAATGCATTTTACAATGGAAACTGAGAAAGGATTTCTCATAAATAAAAAATTGTACTCCTTTGTAATTGATGATAAAAAGAGTACTAGTATTTGTTTCATAAGAAGATAGCAACATTCCTCTATTTTAACCTAGCCTCAATTCTTCTAACATTGGCGAAAATTTGAATCAATTTGATTTTTTTTGGTTTGAAATGTTGTCTAACAACTTTCTCTATTTGATACTTTTTTTTAACTCAAAAGTGTTGCTCTAGAAGGCCTTCAATTGCTAAAATATTGTTTAATTTCAAGATTATGATTTCCCCTTGTAGTTATCTTTGTTAAATGTTATAATGGTTTCTGTTATTATTGGGTTTTGTATTTAAATGTATTTTATTTGATATTATGTGGATGTTTGATTTAAGGGGAGACTTTGCCCAAATTTCTTCCCATAGACAATTAAGTGAAATGGACTGTAGTTGGATGTGTTGTAGAAGAACAAATGAGGAATATGAAAATGGGGTGGAGAGGTTCCTTGAGTTTGCTCAAAGGAGTGCACCCAGTAAAATCGATGTGTATTGTTGCCCTTCTGTTAAATGTTTAAACAAGAGGCAACATGGTATTCCTGTCATTCGAGAGCATTTGATTTGTGATGGGAAAACTTTGAGGTATACAACTTGGATATGGCATGGTGTACTCACAAGGACTTTGCTATTGAAGAAGGAGAAAACAGTGAGTTATGAGTCAACTGATAGAATGGAAGAAATGATCCATGATGTTGAGGCTGAGTCATTTGCTCAATTCTCTCCTGCATATGAGAGCTTGCACAATGATGTAGAGCGTAACATCCCTAATTTTCTGTAACTGAGGATAAGGGCTAAGCGAAGGGCTATAGAGTAATTAATGGTCCAGAGAGTGAATAGAAGTATAAGTGATGCCAAAGAAGCCATTTTGCAAGTATAGAAAATGTAAGGGCACAATGGTCATTTTGGGAAAATTCAAGGTCATTTTGGTAATTTTGACCAAAATACCAAAAGATGACCCGGGCATCGGAAGGTAGAGAAAAAGTCACTGATCAGTAATTGAAGTCAGATAAGGTTCAATAGGCAAAAATACCCTTTGCGGGAAAATTTTACGGTAATTAATATTTTGGATATTTAATGAGTTTTTAGCCAAATATTATTATTTAAATTGTCTAGAGGCCTCAAAAATGTAATTTTAAAGTGATAAAAAATAGTTTATAGAGTGCCGTAATTTATAAAATTGTTTTCAGAGAAAGTCAGAAATAGCTTGCTGAAACGGTAGTTTGAAAGGCCTAAAATCACTGAATTTGGATTTTCGGAAGAAAATTTTTTAACGGCATTTCCAAAATGAGATTGGGGTGAAGAAAAAAAATACACTAATGAGACATTGAATTATGGGAATTTTTAAGGACCCTGCACTAGCTTAGTGATCAGGGAATTCTTTAATAGCATTCCTAGTAGACAGAAATTAGATAAAGTAAAGTGATTTTTAGAAAAGGGGTTTTGTGGGGTTGAGATGAAGCCACTTATCATGTTCATATACAAAGATGAGGAGTAATGAAAGATATTTGCCAAAGTAGTAGATTTTATCGGTATAAAATTGCTCTGGCATTACAAGTGGGCCTCATAACCCATGAAAAATCACATGTGCAGATTATTAAACCTCCAAGTGCCCCATTTTTTTTCATTTTCATGCTCTAACAAGAAAGGGAAGAGAGAGAGAGAGAGAGAGAGATAGAGGACGGTGAAGAGCAAAGGGAAGAGAAAGCATGAATTTCAAGCCAAATCTCAAGGTAAGTTTGTGTTTTTAGGCTTGAAATCTTTGTTAGAATAGGATTTGACCAAGAGGGGGGGTGAATTGGTCTAATAAAAATTTTACTGAAACTTTAAAAAATAGATTAGAGAGTTGAGAAAGTTGAACGCAGAGATTCATACTGGTTCGGTTCTCTTGACCTACGTCCAGTCCTCAAATTCCTCCGAGCTTTTCAAATCCATTATATTATACAATCAGAAGGACTAAAAACTCTCCCCCTCACTAGCTCGGTAAAACAATATGAGACTCTCCCTTTGTGTTTTTATTAACTCACTCAAGATTCTCTAATCTTGAATAACCGTCACTGAATTACAAGTTTGAATAAGGATATTCTCCTTTCAGAGAATTGAATGCTAAACACTGAAGTATTTATGATGGAGAGAGTGAAACAGAGGAAGAAGTCAAATGATCAATAAATGCTAAATCTCAGTAGGTGCATTCTCTGTCTCCCTCATCTTGAATGTTCTTCAATTTATAGTTGAGCATCAATAAATGTTCGTTAGGAAGAACTTTGTTTTCGTTACTCTCAGCTTCATTGTTCAATGTTGCGCATTAAATGCTTCTAATACATGGTATGGTCGTGCCCTGAGTTTTTGTCCATTGAGTGTATTATGATGAAGCAATCAGACGACCATTCCTTGTTGATAAGTAGAAAGAGTGAGCATTTATGTGTGCAGAATGAATTCAAATAAATGAAGCAAAAAGAAGGAAAGATTTGAGAATAACGATGAGTTTCTAACAATCTAAAACACTGTCAGTAAAAGGAGTGCTCGAGTATGAATATGCAATACTTGAGTATTGTTTGGCGAAGTAACTGAGCCTTTTCTCATTGTTATGTTGAAGTACTCAAGTTATACTAATGATACTCAAGTGCTCATAATACTTTAAATATATACTCAAGTTTTCAAAGAAGTATTAAGATGAAATATCGAAACACTTTTGTTCGTACTCGAGTGTTGAAGACAAAACTAGAGAGTATTGACATTACTTGAGTTTTGCTAGTGATACTTGAGTGTTTGTGAGATAATTTGTTAATAATACTTTTAATGATTCTCGAGGATGTACAAAAGTGTTATCACTGCTCGAGTATTAGACAAGAAAACTTGAGTTTCAATGTGTTTTTCTCAAGGCAATTCCTTGTTTAACTTTCGATACTCGAGTTCTATCTTGTGATACTTGAGTTTTGAGAGTTAAGGAAAGCACTTCTTTTGATCCTGAAGTGTTCTTTAGAGTATACATTTTTAGAATGAAAGTTTTAAGCTCGATACTTGAGTATTGTTTCACAATACTCGAGTATTATCAATACTCTTGCAAATACTCGAGTTTCTTATGAAAGTATTGAAGATCAAATATGATTTTAACAACTCGATACTCGAGTATTGACTACTTTTATAACTACTTGAGTGATATTGAAAGTGTTTTGTTTCAAAAGCAATTTTGTCCCTCGATACTCAAGTATTGCCAATCAATACTTGAGTGTTGTCAGCACTTTGACCAAAACTCAAGTCCCATGAAAGTGTTGGTTTTTGAAAATTTATTTGTCAGCACTTGAGACTCAATACTCGAGTGTTGACAACAATTTTACCAAAATTCGAGTTATATTGAAAATGTTGAGTTTTGGAGACTGATTTTGTTCAACAATACTCAAGTATTAAACCTCATTACTCGAGTTCACAGCGAGTGCTTGTGAAAAACATTGAATTTTGAAAAACTAAATCATAATTGTTGCAAAAACATATTTGTCATCATCAAAACATTATCCCAACATTCTCCCCCCTTTTGATGATGATAAAACCAATGAATAACAGAAATGATCATTAACAGAAATCAATAACAAAAAGGAAAATATAATCAAAATTCAGAGTTCATCAGAAATGCAAGTATTATAGGTCAAAAGTTTAACAAAAATGCAAACAATGCAAAGTTCAACATAAATATGCAAACAACAAAATAGAAATGTAGATAAATGACCACTTCTCCCCCTTTTTGTCATCAATCAAAGAGGGTAAGGAGGAGAGGAAGGAGGGTTAATAGGGGAGGACTCTGGATTGAGTGGTGTACAGAGGGCTCAAAGACTGCAGAGGGGTCAAGTGGCTCAGTGGTAGCAGGCTCTAGCTTAGTAACTAGATATTCAAGAAGAAGAACAGGAGCAGAAGTAGGAGCAGGAGTAGGAGTAGGAGGAGAGGAGGAAGGCTTAGATGAAGGAGGAGGAGGTGCCTTAGAGCCTATGATAAAATCCTCAAGAGAAGTCATTCTTCCTTCAAGAGCAAAGAGTCTTGACTTCTCTGAAAGCTGCAAAGAATCCATTGAAGTCTTCAGGGAGGCAACTACCAAGTCTAGGGTCTTCCCACTGAAGTAATCAGCTGCTGCCTTGAGAAAATTAGAGACATATGCCTGATTCTCACTATGGAAGGCCTGAGTGAATTCTTCTCCCATCCTTCTAAATTAAGTCTACATGAACTGCTAAATAGAAGCTTGAGCGAATGAAGGGATAGAGGAAGGTTGCTGAGGAGCAAAGGACTGGGCCTCATCTTGAGGCATCAGTGATGGACCAGAAGCTATTACCTTCCTCGTTTGGCTCTTTATAGTCCTCTGTCCTGGTGCCACCCTAATCTCAATCTTCATCCAGTGAAGGTGTGTCTCTGAGAACTAGAGGGGTTTGTAAGGTTTTTGATCCTTCATGATAAACCAGATCTTGTGTTGGTCAAGAATCCTGGAAACCATATAGGGATAAGGAACAGTCATCCTCTTTGATTTGGAGAACCTGAATCTCTATATCTCATTAAACACTAACTGTCCTATGTTCCTCTTCTCCTTTGCCATAATGGATGCTAGCATATGATAGTTTGATGCAGATAAATGAGTGAAGTTCTTGCTCTTATTCACTAAACATCTAGAATAGATGTAGTGAATGATTCTCTGAGTTGGTGGCATGGCAGAGGGTTCAAAACTCAATCCTGAAAAGGGCTCTCCTGGCCTAAGCAACTCATGTATCTCCTCAGGGGTAAAGTTCTTCAACTTAGAGTCATATTCATGTGTACCCAAATATGAGTTTAGTAAATCAGTAGTTATACTAATGTCATGCTCTCTAATCTTAGTCCTCAGAGAGTATAAAATAATCTTCCCCTCTTTATTAGTAGTAGTCTGGCAGAGTCAGATATCATGTTGTTGTAAAATATCCTACCATATCAGGGGAATAGGCAGTTTTGATTTTCAACAGATTTTCATAGTGATCCAGATATTCTTTCAAATCAATCCTGAGGGTTTTCTTCACATATTCCAAATCCACAAACATTGCAGGACATAAATCTCTAGATTTGTACATATTTTCATAGTTACCCGGAATGCTAGGATTGATATACACACTCTTCATGTTGAATCCCTTGGATGCTTCTACTACTGTATGTTCAGATGCTTGAGGAGTCTCGGTAGTGGAGGTCTTCTGGGCCTTCATCTTTCTTCTAGGAGCATACACTCTCTTGCTTGGAGAAACACTTTGAGTTTCAGAGTCAAAGTGTTCAGCCCATGAAGTCTTAGGTTGGGAAGAGGATACCATTGGAGCTTTTCCTTTTTTTCTTCCAACTAAGGATGGATTTGGGCTTCTCTATTCTTGATTTTCTCATCAGTGGGGTCTCTGTTTCTTCCTCAGAAGGCTTTGTTATCTGAACTCTTTTGGGTGGAGGAGGAGGAGAGGATTGGGATTGAGAAGGGCCACTGGAACTTGTTTTTTTGGACTTGGGTGGATTTCTCGGAGTGATTTTAGTGTGAGCCATGAGAGACAAAGGCAAGAAGAATGAGGAATTAGAGAAATTTGAGAAGAAGAGTCTGTCGATGATGAAGGAAGAATTTGAGAGATTAGGCAATGAAAAAGAGGGAAATGGAGAGATTTGAGTGAGGGGTTATGTTTGGAGACGGTTATACGAAGGAATGAAATGGTTTTTGGGCAAGATAAACGGTTGAAATGACTTTTGGTGAGAAGAGGGAAGGGTTTGCTCGAGTTTTGACGGAGAGAGAAGTTAGGGTTCTTGAGTTCTAGAACATTATTTAGCCTTGGTGAAGCTCAGTACTCGAGTATTGCTTTTAATACTCGAGTATCGGGGTATGCAAAAAGGTGAAAATACACTGACAGTCGAGTTTTCTTTATAGAACTCGAATATTGATGACCAGTACTCGAGTATTGTTCTGAGTACTCAAGAATCTGGGTCTAAAAAAATGAACATACATGATAGTACTCGAGTTTCATTCAATGTACTAGAGTATCGAGACCTGGAATATTAAAAGACTCATGAATACTTGAGTATCAGTAATAGTACTCAAGTATTGTGATATCAAAATATGAGTAATCTTACCTATACTTGAGTTTTGACATTTGTACTCGAGTATTTACCTGTACTCTCATGTCCACTCGAGTTTTGTTGCAAGTGATGCCTCTAAAGTACTCTGGTGCTGAGTGTTGACTATCAACACTCAAGTGTTATGAACACTTTCTCTTGTTATCGAGTATTGGATCTAGTGATGTTTAATAACACTTGAATGTTGATTCTGGTGCTTGAGTATTGTGAAAATTTCCTTAATTTTTCTCTTTACTCTTGTCAATACTTTGGTATTATCTTCTAAATACTCAAGTATTACCCTTCTACTCGAGTTTCCTCTGGAAGTGTTAATTTTCTTTCAGTAATACTTCCTCTTGAACTCGAGTGTTACTTAGAGTGATTGTTGCTTTGTTCTAAATCATGAAAAATAGAGCCTGCAAAAACTGATTAAACTACTCTGATGCTAAAGTTAGTATTCAATCATTAAAACATGATTTTTTCAAAGAAAATTACTTACAATTCATTGGGATTTACCTTTCCCAATTCTCTTTGTATGTTCATAAATTGTTCCCTGGTAAGGGGTTTTGTGAAAATATCAGCCACCTGATGCTGAGTTGAAATGAACACAACTTTGACATCCTTTTTCTGAACGTGATCCCGAATAAAATGGTGACGAATGTCTATATGCTTTGTTTGGGAGTGATGTACAGGATTCTTGGCAAGGCTAATAGTACTTGTGTTGTCACAGAAGATGGGAATTTCTGTAAAGTTCATTCCCAAATCCTGAAGTTGTTGCTTCATCCAAAGTACTTGAGCACAATAGCTAACAGCAACAATGTATTCAGCTTGAGTTTATGATAATGACACAGTGGATTATTTCTTGCTGAACCATGACACCAGTGATCCTCCAAGAAACTGACAGTGACTACTCGTACTTTTTTAGTCTGTTTTGTATCCAGCATGGTTAGAGTCAGAGTATGAAATCAAATATTCACTGTTACCTTTTGGATACCATATTCATAGGTCAATGGTACCAGCAGGATATTAGAAAATCCTTTTTATGTTTTCTGCATAAGATTCCTTAGGTGCAGCTTGATATCTAGCACACATTCCAACACTAAACTGGATATCTGGTCTGCTGGCTGTGAGGTAGAGTAATAAGCCTATCATTCCTTTATATCTTTTGATATTGTAGTTCTTTCCATTCACGTCTACATCAAGCAGGGCTGTAGAACTCATAGGAGTGTCTGCACTTCTGCATTGCTCCAACCAAACTTCTTCAGCAGCTCCTTTAATTACTTGGTTTAACTTATAAAGATTCCATTCTTTCTTTGCTTGATCTATAGTCCAAGAAAGAAATTCAATTCTCCCATCATGGACATCTCAAAATTCTCCCTGTATTGGCTTGGCAAATTCTTAGCAAACATCATTATTAATAGCTCCAAAAATAATATAATCAACATAAATTTGTATGATAAGCACATTAGACTTAAGATGTTTAATAAACAATATCGTATCTACCTTTCCTATGACAAAACCTTTGTTAATTAGAAAATTTCTCAACCTTTCATACCAACCTTTGCTTGCTTTAAACCATAAAGAGCTTTAATTTATAAACAATTTGGTTTTGAAATGTCTTCGAAACCAGGTGGCTGCTCAACATATACTTCTTCCATAATAAATCCATTCAGAAAGGCACTCTTAACATCCATTTGAAAAGTTTGAAATCTTTAAGACAAGCAAAAGCAAGGAGTACTCGTATTGCTTCCTATCTGGCCACTGGAGCATACGTTTCCTCATAACAAATTCCTTCTTCTTGATTATATCCGTTGGTTACTAGTCTGGCCTTAATTCTAACAATTATTGCAGATTCATCAAGTTTGTTCTTGAATACCCATTTTGTTCCAATGATTGGATGGTCATTAGGATGGGGTACCAAGTCCCATACTTGATTTATTTCAAATTAATTTAATTCGTCTTCCATTGCAATAATCCAATCATTGTTAGAAAAGGCTTCTTCAATATTCTTAGGCTCTATCTTAGATATAACAGCTGAGAATTGAGCTTCATTTAAAATTTCCTTCGCGTTTGTACACCTTCATTTCGGATGTATTTCCATGATCTTGGTTGAGAGGTTTGAAGTGGTTCATCTGACAGATTCTCCTCTGGATCATCATCAGATGAATGAGTATTTTGAAAATCTTTTGAAATAACAATTTCATCATCAACCAAAGGTTTTGTTTGAGATTCAGTTTCAACAAATTTGACATGTATTGATTCCTCAACAACACATGTTCGTTTGTTAAAAACTCTATATGCTTTACTTCTATTTGAGTAACCAAGAAATAAACCTTCATTAGATCTAGGATCGAATTTACCAATGTTTTCTTTCCCATTGTTGTGAATAAAACATTTACTCCCGAAGATGTGGAGATGAGATAGGTTTGGCTTTCTCCCTTTGTATAACTCGTAGGGAGTTTTTCTGAGTGATGATCTTATGTAAGCTTTGTTTGAGATGTAGCATGATGTGTTGATTGCATCAGCCCAAAAGACCTGAGACATTTGTTTTTCTATCATCATTGCCTGTGCCATGTTCTTGAGAACTCTGTTCTTCCTTTCTATAACTCCATTTTGTTGTGGGGTTCTTGGTGCTGAGAAATTGTGGTTGATTCCTTTGCTTTCACAGTAAGTTGCAAATTCTCCATTTTCAAATTCTCCTCCATAATTAGTCCTGACTTAAACAATAGACACACCTTTCTCCTTTTGGACCTTTTTGGCAAAAACAACGAATAGGTCAAAGGTTTCATTTTTCGATGACAGAAACGTAGTCCATGTGAATCTAGAAAAATCATCAACTATAACAAGTGTATAAAGATTTCCACCTAGACATTTTACTCTCGCTGGACCCATTAAATCCATGTGGAGAAGTTCAAGAGGTCTTTTGGTTGAAATTTCATTTTTCGATTTAAAAGAAGTCTTGCTCTGTTTTCAAATTTGGCATGCATCACATATCAAATCATTTTTTACCTTGAGTTTTGGAATACCTTGAACTAAATCATGTTTGATTAATTTGTCAAGTTGATTCATGTTAACATGAGCCAAACGTTTATGCCATAAACAGCTCTCATTAGCTTGACTAATAAAACATGAATTTGTAAGTGAGTTTTCTAAATCAAGTGTATAACAGTTACTGTCCCTGGATGCTTGTAGATGAATGTTTAGCCTTTCTTTATCGATGGATTAGTCCTTTTTATTGATGATGAAACATTCTTGTGAATCAAAGATAACCCAGTTATCTTTGTCTTGCTCTGACTTACACTCAGTAGATTATGACATAATCGTTCTACATGATAGACATCTTTGATTGGTATTCCATTAGTGTTTCCAATTTCACCAATTCCAGTGATTTTTCCTGATTGATTGCCTCCAAAGCTCACTTTTCCTCCATCCTTTGATCTTAAATTGATAAATTTTCTTTAGTTACCCATCGTGTGTCTTGAGCATCCACTATCGATGTACCATTTACTTGATTTGGATACTCTGAGACATACCTAAAAGAAAATTCAGGTGACTGTTTTAGGTACCTAAGACTTGTTGGGTCTTTTGAGGTCAGTTTGATGGGTTTTTGGTTCATTCAAACCTTTGGGTACCCATCTATAAGTCCCTAGTGTTTTCTTCTTCCTAAAATAACAAGAAGAAGTTCTATGTCCTTTTATATTACAATAGTTACAAAGTGCAAATGGTTCAAAAGTATGAATAGACTTTTGAAAATAGTTGAGATAACTTTTTCCTCTGTTTCTTTTCTTTCCCTTTTTGTTATCACAATTAGGATTATACCCTATTCCAGTTCGATCATTTATAACTTTTTGACTCTTGAGTATGAGTTGAAGCATTTCACTACCTTTAGTGAATTTTTCTATAGCCTTGTTTGATCGTTCATTTTCCTTTTTGAGAATAGAACATTCTAGGCAATTACTAGTGACTTTTGGTTACGGTTTTTCAAAATCTGACTTTCTTTCTTAGACAAGCTAATTCTTTGGAAAATTTGAGCAATTAAATATGCATTTCATTATATTCTAAACATAACTCATCATACGTTGGTTCGATGATGATTACCTCTTCTGCCTCTGATACTTCTTTTTGTGCCACAAGACAAATGTTAGCTTCTTCTTTAGTCTAACTTTCTTCTTTTGATGAACTATCTCCCCTTATACCAGACACGTAAGCTTTCTTCTTTTTGAATGACTTAAACTTCTTCTCTTTGTTTCGTAGGGATAGCTGGGGGTAGTCTGCTTTAATATGGCTTGGTTTGTTACATTCAAAACAAATGATTTCTTTGCTTAAACCTCCATTTTGAAATCTTCTGGTACTTTAATCTTTTCTATACATTTTCTTGAATCTACGAACCACCATGGCCAGTTCTTCATCTTCTACTTCATCTTCCTCTTCAACCTCTGTTTCTAGTTCCTTCTCTTTTTTTGATTTAAGAGCTAGTCCTTTCTTCTTTCTATCCTTTATGCTAGACAGTTCCTTTTTGAATTTCTGTTTACTCTCGTATTCAACGGGACTTCCAAAGAGGGCAGCCACTGACATCATTGATTCCCCTTTTGATTCCTCGATGGCCGTTACTTTAGCGTCCCACTTGTTGATGAGTATATTAAGAATTTTCCTTACTTATGACCGTTGATCATAGGTTTTTCTGAGGGCAGCTAGTTTGTTGATGAGATGAGTATGCCTCATCCAAATTCTGCAATTGATTCTCCCTCCTTCATTTTGAGTAAATCATACTCAGTTGTAAGAGTATTGACTCTTTCTTCCTTGACAGCTTCCGTTCCTTCATAAGCTATTTCCAGGGCTTCCCACATGTGTTTTGCTGAGGGAAGAGTGCATATCCTGAAGAAGTCATCTTCATTTAGGGCAGCCTGTAGCATTAAAACAACTTTTCTATTAAGTAATACTTTCTTTGAATCTTGTCCATCAAACTCGTTGCAAGTTTTTGGAACAAGTACATCATCTACTTTCTTTTGAGGCAAAAGTTTCCCTGTTCAAAAACATCCCCCAAGTCTAGATTAGTAGCCAAAATAAAATTTTGAAACTTTATTTTCCAGAATGAAAAGCGTTGACTATTAAATACTAGAGGTCTGGTAATGGATGCTCCATCACTGATAATATGTTCGCCAAATCCTGCCATTGATCACTCTTGAGACTGTTAAGTCCTTTACACAAGAGACCTGCTCTGATACCAAATGTTAGAATAGGATTTGACCAAGAGGGGGGTGAATTGGTTTAATAAAAATTTTACCAAAACTTTAAAAAATTGATTAGAGAGTTGAGAAAGATGAATGCGAAGATTTATACTGGTTCAATCCTCCTGACCTATGTCCAGTCCTCAGATTCCTCTGCGCTTTTCAAATCCACTATAATAACCTTTTAAATTCAGAAGGAAGAAAAACTCTCCCCCTCACTAGCTCGGTAAAACAATATGACACTCTACCTTTGTGTTTTTACTAACTCACTCAAGATTCTCTAGTCTTGAATAACCCTCACAGAATCACAAGTTTGAATAAGGATATTCTCCTTGCGGAGAATTGAATGTTAAACACTGAAGTATTTATGATGGAGAGAGTAAAACAGAGGAAGAAGTCAAATGATCAATAAATGCTAAATCTTAGTAGGTGCGTTCTCTATCTCCCTCGTCTTGAATGTTCTTCAATTTATAGTCGAGCATCAATAAATGTCCATTAGGAAGAACTTTGTTTTCATTACTCTCAGCTTCATTATTCAACGTTACGCATTAAATGCTTCTGACACATGGTATGGCCATGTCCTTAGTTTTTGTCCGTTGAGTGTATTCTGATGAAGCAATCAGACGACCCATTCCCTGTTGGTAAGTAAAAAGAGTGATCATTTTGTGTGTGCAGAATGAATTCAAATAAATGAAGCATAAAAGAGGAAAGATTTGAGAATAAAGATGAGTTTCTGACAATTTAAAATACTGTCAGTAAAAGGAGTGCTCGAGTATGAATATGCACTACTCGAGTATTGTTTGGCAAAGTAACTCAGTCTTTTCTCATTGTTATGTTGAAGTACTCGAGTTATACAGATGATACTCGAGTGCTCATAATACTTTCAATATATACTCGAGTTTTCAAAGAAGTATTAATATGAAATAGAGAAACAATTTTGTTGGTACTCGAGTGTTGAAGACAAAACTAGAGAATATTAACATTACTCGAGTTTTGCCAGTGATACTCGAGTGCTTGTGAGACAATTTGTTAATAATACTTTGAATGATTCTGGAGTATGTACAAAAATTGAGTTTCAATGTGTTTTTCTTAAGGCAATTCCTTGTTTAACTTTCGACCCTCAAGTTCTATCTTCTAATTCTCGAGGTTTTAGAGTTAAAGAAAGCACTTCTTTTGATCCTCGACTGTTCTTTAGAGTATACATTTTTAGAAAGAAAATTTTAAGCTCGATACTCGAGTATTGTTTCACAATACTCAAGTGTTATCAATACTCTTGCAAATACTCGAGTTTCTTATGAAAGTATTGAAGTTCAAATATGATTTTAACAACTCGATACTCGAGTATTGTTCTTCAAAACTCGAGTATTGATAATACTTTTATAACTACTTGAGTGATATTGAAAGTGTTTTGTTTTGAAAGCAATTTTGTCCCTCGATAGTCGAGTATTGCCAATCAATACTCGAGTGTTGTCGGCACTTTTACCAAAACTCGAGTCCCATGAAAGTGTTGGTTTTTTCAAAATTGATTTGACCATCAATACTTGAGTATTAAGACTCAATACTCGAGTGTTGATAACACTTTTACAAAAATTCGAGTTATATTGAAAATGTTGAGTTTTGGGGACTGATTTTGTTCAACGATACTCGAGTATTGAACCTCATTATTCAAGTATAGTCAACACTTTTAGCAATACTCGAGTGTCACAGAGAGTGCTTGTGGAAAACATTGAATTTTGAAAACTAAATCATAATTGCTGCAAAAGCATGTTTGTCATCATTAAAACATTATCCCAACAATCTTCCATAGAATTTGCCTATGGCCTCTAATCTCTCCCTTAATTGGTTTATTTTTCTCTCTAAGTGGTTGGTTTAGGACTTTTAAGAGTGGTCTTGAATAGGGCTTGAGAGAGGAAATGAGTAAGAACAAGAATTGGAAGAAACAAGTTCCACAAATCAACTCTATGCATGTTGTAGTGTATGTTGATAGCTAGCTTGAGTTGGTTTGAGTTTTCTTTGAGATTTTGGCAATAAACCCTTCCCCATTGTTCCTGGATGAATTTGAAGAAGCATGAGGAGGAATGCTTTTGAGTTGATTTATGAGGGAAAATTGATATAGAAATGGGATTATGCAGGTATGTGCAAAGAAAAAGAAATGTTTCAAAATTCCATTTCCTCCAATTTTCAGTAATTTTATTCCAACTGAGGTCCAAGGGGAAAGGAGTATGAATTTGTGTATTTTGATGCATTCAATGGATTTATAATGCAAAATTGTGTAGGGTAGAAGTAAGAACACAATTTTGGGAAGCATGAGAATCACAAATAGTAAAGATAGCAAGTTAAGGACTCTAAATGGTCAAGAAAGATTCTTATGAGTTGCTCAGGTTGGAATGCACTATTCATGGCTTGTATTGATGTCAAGTGCTCTATGACATACGCAGAAGGGTGAATTGGCAAAGGAAAGCCACCAAGACCAAGTAAGAAGCCTTGAAGTCATTTGGAAAGCTAAGTCAAGCCGAAGTTATCATGAACTCTAAGTTTTACATTTACACTGCATTTGATTGTTGTGTGTGTTGATTTGCCATGTATGAGGGATGGTTGTAGCCATACAACATGTAAATCCTTTCTTGTGAGTGTGTATAGTTCTAGCTATGCAATGATTGCCTTAGCCTTGTGCAAATATGATAACAAGAGTAAGGTTTTGTTACTTGTTTCATGGCATGTTGGTTGACATTTAATAATCATGCAAGTTGATGGGTTAGTTAGAGATATTTGCTACTAAGATTTCTTTGAAATCTCATTTTTTTTCCAATGACTAACCATAAGCACAAGTTCCAAGAGCAAAAGAAAAGAAGTGCTAGAGTAATTGGTGATGACTTCCTTGGAGATGGGCATCTGTACATGTTGTGTTGTTATGCTAGTTGATGCATATGTGCCTAGCTATGGATTTTGGAATACATGTAAATTAAACTTCTACACTAGGTCAATTATGTGCTATGTGATTTGAATATGTGTATTTTGAAGTTAAAGGTATAAAGAAAACGAAAAGAGCATGTCATTTGGCCATAAAAGGTCCAAAGCCCTTAATTATGATAAAATGGGATAAAATGAGTAAATGGATTCCAATTGTCATGAAATTTTGCACACAAGTAGATCTTGTCATAAGATTTCTAAAGAGCCATAGATTTCTTTATTTGGACTTGTGTGCAAAAAGTTATGTATTTTACAAGTTCGGCCAAAATCTAAAAAAACTGATAGCAGCAGAGTTCGCCTCGTCCAAGTCCATAGTTCACCACGGTGAAAGTGGTTAGAGAGGTCAGTCTTAAGGGGTTCACCGCAGTGAGGTGCACCTGAGAGCAATTTTCATGTGATCAAATGAGTTAGCTGCGCGAAGTCTTATTTCAGGGAACCAAATGAATAGTAAAATTCCAAATGGGTTAAGGAGATATTTGAGCTTTAACTAGCTCAAATGAGTATTTTTTCCTCCATAAAGAATGTAATAAGATTAAATTAAAGACTAGAACCACTTGTTTCAAATTTTTCTACGATTAGTTATAAATTTTTAAAGTTGGCCAAAATTTTTAAGCTACCAAGTGAATAGTGGCTATTTTGGGAATTTTAAAATGTAACTTGGTCAACTAATTCTAGCATATAAAATGATACCAAGTGGTTAGTTAAGATATCTAATGAATAATAAAGCTATAGAAGAAAGGTGTTACATAGAGAAGCCTTTGTATACAGGGTGTGATCAGTATTCATGGCTTTCAATTGTGATGAAGTTGATGAACTTAAAGGTGAGAAGTGGGTGGACGGATACCAGCTTTATAGAATTGCTTGTGTTGCTTGGTGATGTGCTTCCTAAAGGTAACTCACTACCAACAAGTACCAACAAAGCTAAGAAAGCTTTGTGTCCGATGGGATTGGAGTATCGAAAGATACATGCCCTAATGACTGTAAATTGTATAGAAATGTGTATGAAGGGTTAAATAAGCGTCCAAAATGTGGCAATAGATGCAAAAAATTGAAGAAGAATGGTTGTGTTGATAGTGATCAAATAACTGAAGGGCCTCCTTTGAATGTTTTGTGGTATCTTCTGATAATTCCAAGATTCAAGCGTTTCTTTGCAAATGCTATGGAAGCAAAAAACTTGTGATGACATAGTGATGAAAGGATAAGTGGCAAAAAGCTTTGACACCCAGCCAACTCTCCTTAATGGAAGTCAATTGACCAATTGTATCCTGAATTTAGTAAAGAGCCCAAAAACCTTCACCTTGCACTCTATACAAATGGAATTAACCCTTTTGGTAATTTGAATAGCACACATAGTGCTTAGCTGGTTCTCCTGGTCATTTACATCATGCCACCATGATTGTGTATGAAATTGAAGTATATCATGTTGTCCATGATGATATATGGTCCAAAACAGCCAAGAAATGTTGTTGATGTCTACTTGGAACCTTTATTGAGCACTTGAAGAAGCTTTGGGATGAAGGGGTGGACGTGTTTGATGCTTACAAGCAAGAGTCTTTTAAACTGCGTGCGATGTTGTTCACCATAATTATTGACTTTCCTGCATACGGGAATTTTTTTGGATATAGTGTTAATGGGCATAAAGCTTTTCCTATATGTGAAGAAGGCACACATTACCTCCAACTTAAGCATGAAAGGAAGATGATCTACCTTGGTCACAGATGGTTTCTTGGTCAGTATCACCCTTACCATAGAAAGGCTTTTAACAATGCACAAGAGTAAAAAATGGCTCCGATGCCATTAATAGGTGAACAACTCTATGAAAATGTGAAAAGAATCAATGTCAACTTTAGTAAGAAGAAGAAGACTCCAATTGACAAGAATATATGGAAGAAGATGTCTATCTTCTTTGATCTTCCATATTGGTGTAGTCTTCAAGTGAGACACAGTCTGGATGTGATGTAGGTTGAGAAAAATGTGTCTGGAAGCCTTATGGGTATGCTTTTACATATAAGTGGAAAGTTTAAGTTTGAAATCGATGCTAGACAAGACTTGGCTAAGATGGAAATTAGACCACTCTTACATCCACAAGAAAGAGATAATAAGAAGGCTTACTTGCACCCTTCAATGCACACAGTGTTCAAGGGAGAGAAAATGAGCTTCTGTGAGTGTTTACATGGTATCAAGGTACCACAAGGGTCTTCTTCCAATGTGAGAAAGCTAGTTTCAATACAAGATTTGAAGTTGACAGGCATGAAGTCTCACGATTGCCATCTATTGATGCAACTACTACTACCGGTGGCTATTCATGGGGTAATATACTCATTTTTCTATAACCAAAATAAAGGCTAAGCTAAGGGCTACAGAGATGTTAAGGGTCCAAAGAGTGAAAATATATGGAAGGAAGTCCAAAAATGCCATTTTGCAAAATTTAGACAATGTAAGGGCAAAATGGTCATTTTTGAAAAAGTTAGGGAGATAAAGTCATTTTGAGAGAAGATGACCAAAATATCAGAAAATGACCTTGGGTTCTGGAATGTAGAGAAAAATTCACTGATCATGAATTCAGATCCAATTAAAGTTATAATGACCAAAATAACCCTTGTGGGAATTTTTAATGTCATTTAATATTTAGCTAATTTTCATATTTACAGCCAAATATAATTATTTAAAATACCTAGAAACCTCAAAAATATATTTTAAAATCATGAAAGATAGCTTGAAAAATACTCTATTTTATAAAATTGATTTCAGTCTCCAGTCAGCAACAATTTGCTGGAACGATATTACAAAAGGCTGAAAATCCCCGAATTAGGGTTTTTTGGAGAAAATTTATTTAGAGCATATTTGAAGGCCATTTGAGATGAGAAAAAACATGAAGTGATCAGTTGAATTTTGGGAATTTTTAATGATACTAAACTGTTCAAGTGATCCGAAAATTCCTGATAAAGTAGCCATAAAGCATTTTGTTCTTTTGAAAAGTAGAATGGTGTGATGGAGAGCTACCACTTGGAGTCTTTAAATTGGGAGACCAAAAGTAAATGAAGATATTTAGCCAAATAGAAGTTTTTCAGTATAAAAAGTGTTCTGCCTGTGCAAGTGGGCCTAGATAAATTTAACACATGTTCCTATCTTATTAAAAGATCTCCCAAGTCCTCATTTCTATCCAAATTTCGTGCAGCCTCCAGAAAATAGAGATAGGAGCAGCTGTGGAAGATCAAGCACAAAGAAGAAGAAGAAATCAAGCTCAAATCAAGGTAAGAAGTGGTTTTTGGCTTGATTCTTCCATAGAAATCAGTCTATGAGCTCTATTCTTCCTTTCTCTTAGTTTGTTTTCCTCTCTAAGGTTGTGTGTGATGAGTTTCAAGAAGGGCTCTTGGAAGGTCTAGAGAGAAAAAATGAGAAATAGTAAGAATTGCAAGAAACAAGTGTCTTAGATCAATTCACTACATGATTTGCTACATGTGGATGCTTTGATTGAGTTGATTGAAGCTTGTTATAAATTTTTGGCATTAAACCCTCATCCCTTGGCTATGACTAAATTGATGATGTATGGAAAATGAAGGTTTTTAGTTATTGAATCAAAGGAAATTGGTATAGAAGTGAGGTTATGCGTATATATAAAAAGAGATATTGCAAAACCTCATTTTCCTCCAATTTGATATGAATTTCGTCCAGCTGGGGTTATAAAGGAAAAAAGGATGATTTTGTGTATTTTGGTGCTTCCAATGAAGTCAAAATGAGAAATTGTGTAAGGTGATATCAAGAGCACACTTTTGAAAGCATTAGAATCTCAATTGCCAAAATTAGAATCTAAGAACCTTAGTGGTTAAGTTTATGTGGTTAAGTGATATAATGCATGGAGAATGACTTAGTATTGATGCCAAATACATCATGTGGTGTAGGAGCATGAATTACCAAGAAGTATCCCAAAATGCAAGAAAGGAAGCCAACTCAAGCCACATTGGAAAGTCAAGCATTTTAAGGTAACAAAACTTCTAACTTTACATCCAGAAAAACCAGAAAAAATGATAGCAACAAAGTTTATGCCGGTGAAGTGCTTTCTGGAATAGTTCATCGCAGCAAACATGGTCAAAGAGGAAGTCCCCTTTTTCGATGGAAAAGTTCACCGCAATGAAATCCCCCATTTTGGACTAAATGAACAGTGATTTTTTCAATTCTTTTTAGCTTTGATTGAGCATTACTTTGGTCAAAGGAGTATTTTTCCCTTATAAGGGATTGAGAAAGCTTTCATTAGGGACTTAAATCACTTGGTTTAAACTTTTTAGAATTAGTTGTGAATTTTCAAAGTTGGACCAAAATTCCTAGTTTCCAAAGGAATAGTAATTCAAGTGGGAATTTTTGAGATTCACCTAAGTGACTAATTCTAGCTAATGTAATGGTCTCAAGGGGTTAAGTTAAAGTATCTAATACATAATAAAGCTAGAAAAGAGAGGTATTACACATGCCATATTGAAAAACGATGTCAGAAGCATTATAACGACACTATGCATGTTTTTCAATACTCTTTGCAGCAAAACAATCAACCCAAATGACTTAGATGACTTTTAAAATGAGGGTTTTGTTATTCTTTTACAACTTGAAATACACTTTCTACCATCATTTTTCGATATTATGGTGCATTTGGTAGCTCATTTAGTAAGGGAGGTAAGACTCTGCGGCCTTGTGCACTTAAGCTGGATGTACCCACTTGAATGATTCATGAAAATTTTAAAAGGGTATTCCAAGAATCCATATCGGTCATGGGCATTTTGGTAATTTTAACCAAAGTACCAAAAACTGACTCCAAGCATTGGAATGTTGAAAAAAGTCACTGATTAGTAATTGACGCTCTGTTAATGTTAAATGGACAAAAATACCCTTTACGGGAAATTTTTACAGGAATTAATATTTTGGCTATTGAATGATTTTTTAGCCAATTATTATTATTTAAATTGTCCAAAGGCCTATAAATGTAAATTTAAACTAATTATGGAGTGCCCTAATTTATAAAATCGTTTCCTGTAGAATGTCAGAAACAGTTTGCTGGAACAGCAATATGAAAGGCCAAAAATTGCCGAATTAGGATTTTTGAAAGATAATTAATTAGGTGCATTTCCAAAATGAGTTTTGAGAAAACAAAAATACCCTAATGAGCTTGTGAATTATGGGAACTTTTAAGGTTTTTGCTTGGTCTTAGTAATCAGAAAATACCCCAAACGCATTTTTGGCAACTAGAAATAGATAAAGTAAGGGTATTTTGGGAAAAAAAGGAATTGTGGGTATTATAATGAACCACTTGTCTTTCTCTTGTTTAAGAATAAAAAGCAAGATAAGATATTGGCCTAAGTAGTAGAATTTACCAGTATAAAGTTGCTCTGGCAGTGTAAGTGGATCTTACCTCATTTTAAACTCATGTGCAAATTGGTTTTAAGTCATCCAAACCCTTTTTTTTGTCCTCATTTTGTGCCACCTCATTTTTCTCTCCACACTTCAAGATATCATTGTCGATGTGGAAAATGCATTTACATACTTGATGCCTTGTAGAAAATGCATTTACACACTTCAAGATATCTTAGAAGAGAGATAGCCTTGTTGGAATGATTCTTAGCCTTAAATTCCTAAATTGAGTGATTAACCTCCTACGTAGGTAACTCTTCAAAACTTGTTTTTGTTCTTTCATGGCTGCTTTTTGCATGTGCAATTCTTTAAAATGATAGAGGCATTCATATTCCCTTATATCCCAAACACAACCCACAAATATCATTCATCCCTTGCTACCCCTTTGAGTCATTAACTTTTCTTAAATTCCATCATACTTTGTGGTAGTTGGTTACACATGTAGATACATTTTCAAAAGCATTCTTATTTGTCAATTATTAAAAGCATGTTGCTACTATTTATATATTGTTAAAAAAAAGTGCAAAAGGGGAACATGTGCCAAAAAAAAAGGAGCAAGGAAATAAAAGAAATATATAGCTCCTCAAAAGAAATAAAGCACGGGCACTGTTCATGCAATGTAATATCTGATCATGCGTTATAACAGCGATATCCACCGGTTGGCCAGTCATGAGTAGGTACAAGAGTAAGGCTCCTTCAACAGGAATATCCGAGATGTGGGAGAGTGGCCGGACGTTGTAGGTCATGAAATTAAGCCATATCTTCGCTTCCTCATTCATGTATTTCCGCTCAAAAATCTGCTTTTCACCCCTCCTACTCCAGCCAGCAACTTCGACGCCCATTACTTCAAAAGCTTCATCCCAATGGACAAGGTTAAGGTTATAACGCATGCGCTGAAATTGACACCGTTCAACGACCGGCAACTGGTAGCACCTTCGGATATCCTCAGCATCAATAGTAAACTCCTGATTCCTGAAACTGATACCAAGCGCCCCAATCGTGGCGGAGTGCATATAAAACTCGCGGACTACTGTCAAATTGGCGGGAGTTCTTTTCTTCATGAGTTCCGCGAGACCCAAATCGATTGCTTGCTGATAAAAAAGGACTTGACTGGTCTCCGGAAAGAAACGCTCTTACACAGCCCCCCTGCTACCAAACTTTTTGACCACCTCCGCCCTAGACATATGGATCGGGGCTTCACCTTCCGAACCGCTATCTATTCTCAGATTTTTCGTGCGCACCATCTTTCTCCCCACACAAAACAAAACAACACACAAAACATACCATAAACAACACTCACAAACGGCAGGGTCTACGACAACCTATGGAGGTTGTTAGAATATCGATGCTATGTGATTATTGCAGACAACAGTGATGCATAAGCGATAAACTGATATTGGCTGAGGAAGAAATGTGAAAACTCCTTCAGAGCGCTTATGTCGCGACATATTGGTGTACATGTCGTGACATAAACTGTACCGAGAGATGTTGCAGAGTTTAGGTCGCGACATATAGAACACAAGTTGCGACATAAGGTAAAATTTTTGAGTATTCATCCCGATAAAACCATCTTCTGAAGGAGATTGTAATATTCAACAGCCAAATCAATTCTAACCCAGAAAACGTGTTTTGAGAATGAAATGTAAGCAGTAACCACAATAGCAAAATGTAAACCCAAATAAGCAAATAACAATCTATACTAACTAAGAGAGGGGGAAGAAGGAAACTATGAACTGAAATTACAAAGGGCCACAGATGGGGAGATACCTTGATTGCTTGACGCGGATGAAAGAGGTAGAATGCAGAAACACAGAGGAAAGGCAGAGTATTGCTGCCGAGAGAGAAATGGGGATGAGAAAGTGAATGGAGGGAAGGATGTATAAATAGACGAGAGGAGTGGCACACGGGTTGCAACGGCTGGTAATGAAGAGTTGGATATGACCGTTAAGCAGGAAAAGAGGATGCGTAACGGCTGAAGCAGGAGCGTCGCGACGTGGAGAAAACTGTCGGAGACAACTGATATAAGGAAGTTAGGGTCCTGATGCGAGGCTTAATGTCACGACCAATAAGGGTAATTGTCGCGACCAAACAAGGTAATTGTCACGATAAAACAGGGTAATTGTCACGACCAAACAGGGTAATTGCCGCGACATAATAATCCTAAGGAGAGACATGCATCACAAAGTGTCGCGACTAAAATGGTACCGAGGCCGATTCATGTGAAAACTCCAGAAAACACTCCTGACAGGTGCGAAAACAATCAGAGTACTTAACCAGCTAATTAACCCAGCAGATAGTCTGCACGACTCGAGGAACAAAATCAATGTACACAACACACAAAGCAATCTTCACTGAAAAACTCATAGTCACATGCTAGATTCTCAATATCTAGATGGGTAAACGAATGTATGCAATTGAGTGTGTGCGCGGGATGGAATCACAGAACAAGTTCAAGGAAGATGCATGGGCCAAAACAAACAAAAACAAAGAAAAAGAATTTAAATTCTATTCTACTGAGGTGTCCCCTTCGCTTTCAATCACAACTACAACCAATACAGCGTGAAAAACCAGTTAAATGCAAGAGAAAGGAAAGGAACGACCTGGTGTTAAACCGACTCCACCGGTTCTGAGTAGAGCTTGAGAAGATGACCGTTGCTTTGAAAGATCTTGCCCGAGGTCTCTTCTTGTAGCTCTATTACTCCAAAATCATGTACTTTGACCACAATGTATGGCCCATCCCAATTGTGCTTGGATATACCCTTTTTAAACTTTAAACGTGCTTGATATCTCAGTACCCGGTCACCCTTTTTGAACTGCTTTCTCAGAATGTTTGAATCATGAATCAGCTTGGTCTTCTGCTTGTAGATATCTGAACTTTGGTATGCATCCAGACACAGCTCTTCTAATTCTTGAATCTGCAGCAGTCTGTTCAGCCCAGCCTCCTCTATCTCTGCATTGCAGCTTTTAACTGCCCAGTATGACTTATGTTCTAATTCGATAGGAATGTGACAGGCCTTCCCGTAAATAATGCGGTATGGAGACATTCCTATCGGTGTCTTGAATGCAGTACGATAAGCCCACAATGCATCATTCAATCTGAGGCTCCAATCTTTATTCGAGGGCTTGACAATCCTTTCCAATATTCTCTTGATTTCTCGATTCGACACTTCGGCTAGTCCATTTGTCTGCGGGTGGTAAGGAGTTGAAACCTTGTGAGATACACCATATTTAGCCAACAAATTAGTCATGAGTTTATTGCAAAAATGTGTGCCTTGATCGCTGATCAACACTTTTGGCACCCCAAATCTGCAAAAAATGGTAGATTTTAGGAACTTAGCCACAGTGGCTGCATCATATTTTCTAGTTGGGATAGCCTCCACCCATCGCGACAAGTAAGCAACACACAGTAGTATGTAGGTATATCCATTGGACAGTGGGAATGGTCCCATGAAATCGATTCCCCAAGCGTCAAACACCTCACAAAAAAGAATTGGTTGCTGTGGCATCTCGTGGCGCTTACTCACTCTTCCAAATCGTTGGCAGATATCACAAGCTTTGCAATGGTTGAATGAGTCCTTGAACAGGGTAGGCCAATAGAAACCAGCATCCAAAATCTTTCTTGCGGTTTTCTTTGCTCCAAAGTGCCCTCCGCATACAGTGTTGTGACATGACTCCAATATAGCATGAGCTTCAGTCTCTGGAATACACCTTCTTATCACTTGATCTGCACAGATTCTCCATAGGTACGGTGCATCCCAAAGGTAATAAGAAGCTTCACTTCTTAGTTTTTGTGCCTGAAAAGGAGTCAAATAGGAAGGGATAAGTTCTGTAGCCAGATAGTTAACCAAATGAGCAAACCAAGGTTGTGCAGCAGTTATAGTATATAAGGGTTGATCAGGAAATGAATCACAAATCAAAGCAGAATTTAATACTCCCCTGGTATGAAGTGGCAATCTGCTGAGGTGATCTGCGACATGGTTTACATTTCCTGCTCTATCCTTCACCTCTAAATCAAACTCTTGTAGCAATAGCATCCATCTCAAAAGTCGGGGCTTGGACTGCGGTTTGTGGAAAAGATATTTGACAGCTGCATGATCTGTATACACCACTACCTTGGAATTGATAAGATATTGTCTAAACTTGTCAAGA
>QFDD01002442.1:0-24245 GCA_006871305.1 Vachellia collinsii | reverse complement strand
CACTCGTAGCACCTCAGACATCAGCTTTTCCTCCTTCACCCACACATCCAGTCGTAGCACCTCAGTCATCAGCTTTTCCTCCTTCCGCCTCAAATCCAGTCGTAGCACCTCAGCCATCAGCTTTTCCTCCTTCACCCACACATCCAGTTGTAGCACCTCAGTCATCAACTTTTCCTCCTTCCGCCTCAAATCCAGTCGTAGCACCTCAGACATCAACTTTTCCTCCTTCCCCCTCACAGCCAGTTGTAGCTCCTTTATCACCTTCAAAGTCAATTGTATTTTCACCTCATCCTTCTCAATTATCACCTTTATCTCCTACTCCTTCCTCATTACTTTCTCCAAACAATCATTCTCCACCAATTAAGTTAAGTCCTTCACCATCTGCTTCACCACAACTTGGATCAACTCCTTCACCAAGCCCTATAAGTTCACCACCTCCCCCACCAAATGCAGCACTGCCTCCCCCACCAAATGCAGCACCTCCTCCACCACCTAGCCTAAAAATTTCACCGCCTCCCCCGCCAAAAGCAACACCTCCTCCACCACCGAGCCCAAAAAGTTCATCTCCTCCCCCGCCAAAAGCAACACCTCCTCCACCACCTAGCCCAAAAATTTCACCGCCTCCCCCACCTAGCCCAAAAATTTCACCGCCTCCACCTTCTCGTTGCATCAAAATTGGTCCTATTACGATTTGCCCAAAAAGTTCACCGCCTCCCCCACCAAAAGCAACACCACCTCCACCACCTAACCCAAAAAGTTCACCACCTCCACCTTCCCGTTGCATCAAAATTGGTCTTGTTACGGTTTGCCTGTGATCATATCACACCTCACGCACTCCTACAAATTAATTTCACCATGCCACTTTCTTCGTTGTGTACTAGTCCTCCTTTCTCTATCACCTACCAAACACACTCACGATATCCCCTGAAGCATATTTACAGCTTAATGGTCATTATGATTATATCGTTTCAGATCATACAATTAATAATGCATGGCAAAACTTGTATGCTTAGCCTTGCATACTTGACATACTTGTTTCAGATCAAATCAACATTTTGAAATTCACTTGTTCTGATTGGATAAAAGTGCTTTATGTATATTAGGCTAAGTATACAAGTCCTCTACCTAATATATTATTGTACAAGAATGTTATTATACAATAATATTTTCATATGGAACAATATACCATGAATGAATGAAGTTTTATTTTATGCTATTTGTCCGATGTAATATGAATTTGAATAATTAATCAATGCATCCATTTAAATTATGAATATTTTACTTTTAATATGTTTTGGCCTTTTTCAATTTTAAGGAATTCTTAAATTTTATATCACAATACCACCGATTCATTATACAAGCTGAGAGAGGAAACTAAAATATTATATATACACAATCCTATTTTTTGAAGCCATGTTTAGAGTCATATTAACCCAAAGTGTTCCGTTCTGACCTATATCAACTATTTGTGTGAGTAACAAATATACCAACCCAACATAATACAAAAGGAAAATGAGAAAAACTTTGAATTAGATATTACACTCACTATGTGGATTTGGCAGGTAAACAAAATTAGGAATGTGTAAAAGGAATGGAATATTTAAAAGCCAAAGAAAGAATAAAATTTTCATCATCTTTCCTAGGTAAGGGCTCTAGATGGGACTTGAAAAATAAGAAAAATTTATTTCACCTGATGCAAATTAAGGCTGTGATACCTAGCCATGAAAAATGGAGAAGAGAACGAGAGAATGGAGTAGGAGAGAACAAGGTTGGAGAATAAATGGAGGAATGAGGTGAGGAGTCACTTGGAGAAAGAACACAAAGAATGAGGTGCTGATTAGCACACTATCTAAAGACATGAAATTGGCCGAAGGGTTTTAAAAGGTGAAATTGATCGCCCTCTCACATCCAATTACAATAAATGAACGTGAGATGGGGTGTGAGAAGGGCCCTCCCACTGCCCCAGGTCTATATATGTACATATCTCACGTGTGCATGTGAGTTTGCGTGTGCATGAGAGGGGGGGCAAGTCCATATATGTAGATATGTACCTGAGGCGAAGGTCATACCCCTCTAGCTCATACATGTGAGAAGGGGTCCCTCTATCACATCTATTTATTATAAATGGATGAAACAGAGAAATCCTCTCATTCTCTCAAGTTCTTTTGTTTAAAATGGACTTGAGAGGTGACCCCTTTAAGAGGTTACCCTTCTAATATTAATACTCCTCAGTAATTGTCACACCCTTTCAATATCCTGCCCATTCTAAACTCTTCAGTCAAAAGGTTTAGTTATCTTAATTACAAAAGTCTTTCATTCTATAAACACCATTTTGATAACTTACATAGAAAACTGGTTATAAATTTGAAATGATGAATGATTGATTATTAGCGCATAAAGAAGTACAAAAATAAAATCAGCCAACTCAACAAACTACATCATCAAAGCACAAATAAGTTCTTTTAAAAATAACATTTGAAACAAATGGCCAATATGATGAAACATGAGAGCTAGATTAGATGAGCATTAAATCAATTGTCAATAAAATCAACATAACCAGAACCTTATTCAAATGTGAATATGAACAATTTGATAAGGTTAAGTAGCACTCTTTTGTAGAAAATGGACAAATGATTACACTCAAAGATCAAAATCCATTATCTCAAGATAAATATTCAAACATATCAATTGATTCTACCTAGTCGCTAAGAATCTTCATTTACCTGTAAAAATGGTCGACAAAGCAAAAGTTCAGCAAATATACGAGCTGCAGCCCAAACATCAACCCTTGACCCATACTGCTCATAATCAAAGAAACCATTGAGAAAACCTAGCCCCTAACTGAAGATGAGAGGGCCGCCACCAAGGACCTCAATTGCCATTTTCCTTTTACTGGAAGCTGCAAGGAAATAAATGTCATTATCAGCAACAATGCCATGGCAAAGTTATTTAGGTTATATTAACTTTGAAGCAAAGGGAAGAGAGAAAAGCTTCAACTAGAGTAAGCAACAAAAAATTCTGACACTAAATAGGAGCCAGGAGGTATTAAAAAGATACCAGTTTTCAAATTCTATCAATAACAATCTTACTGAGGTATGGTGCTCCATCCATACTCACTTTGATCACATAAATCCCAAAAGCATCAACCTCCTGCAAGCTGTTCTTCTAGTAAGATTGTATTTGGTGGCCACCCCACAATCTTTACCCTGTCCAAATGAAACAAAAGCATCAGTTTCAGCTTCAGATTCACAAGATCTAACGTGGGCATTAAAAAAATATAGATTAGCAAGTGAAGATAGAGAAACAAAAACAGAGAATGAGGGGCACATTGTTGGCTTGTATTTGTTGATGACTTCAGAATAAGAGAGATCCAGCTTTCATGCGACATTGTATCTCAAATATTGCATCCCTGCGACTCCTGGGAACATAGATAGGAGATTAACCTAAGGAGTGGAATGTGTATTATGATGTTTTAACCCAGTGAAAAAAATGAAAAAACAAATAAAGTATAATCTATATCCAATTTTCCTCCCTTCAAAATTCCGACACTTGAATCCTGGAAAATGCAGTTCTTTGGATTTGAAAAATTTATCCGTTCGAACGAAATGGAGAGAAGTGGTAGAAGGCAATAAGAAGAAGGTTTTCAAAATTAGTGTCAGAGAGGCAATGATACAATTGTAAAGAAGAAAAGCTTCTAACTGCCATTGTCAAGCCCAAGGCAAGCCATTGTCCTTGATGTTGACACCAAACAGTTTATGAACGATAACATGAGTGTAGAGCCGTTGTTGAGCAGTTTTCAAAGATGACTCGGTGATATTCTTTTACTATATATATTGATCACATGATTTAATTGTTTTCAACTTTAAATCTCAATTAATAATAAGGGTACAATGGAAAAAAAATTAAATAATGAGGTTGTTGGTGACTTACTTTTTTAGATAAAAAAATTCCTTTGAGAAGATATCCTATAATAAGAATGAGAGTGAGTAATGTTAATGTTAGAAGGATGAACTAATAGTGTGGTTAATTAGTTAGTAAGATACCATAATATATATATAAAGGGAGACTTATGTTAGAATAGGATTTGACCAAGAGGGGGGTGAATTGGTCAAATAAAAATTTTACCGCAACGTAAAAATAAGTTAGAGAGTTGAAACAGATGTATGCAGAGATTTATACTGGTTTGGTCCTCCTGACCTACATCCAATTCTCAAATTCCTCTAAGCTTTCCAAATTCACTAATATCAATGTGCTATCTCTTTACAATCAGAAGAAGAAAATTCTCCCCTGCTCTAACTCAGTAAAGCAATAGGACACTCCCCCTCTTTTCGTGTTTTCACTATCTCACTCAAGATTCTCTAATCCTGAATAATCCTCATAGAATCACAGATTTGAATAAGAATATTCTCTCAAGAGAATTAAATGCTAAACACTAAAGTATTTAAGACGGTGAGAGTAAAAACTAGGAAGAAGATGAATAATCAGTAAATGTTATTTCTCAATAGGTGTGTTCTCTATCTTTTTGTCTTGAATGCTCTTCAATTTATAGTTGAGTAGTAATAAATGTCTATTAGGAAGAGCTTTGTTTTCGTTACTCTCAGCTTCATTATTCAACGTTGTGCATTAAATGCTTCTGACACATGGTATTGTCGTGTCCTAAGTTTTTGTCCGTTGAGTGTATTCCGGTGAAGTAATCAGATGACCCATTCTCTGTTGTCAAATGGGAAAGTGAGCATTTATGTGTGCAAAATGAATTCAAATGAATGAAGCATAAAGAGGAAAGATTATGAATAACAATGAGTTTATGAAAATCTAATACACTGTCAGTAAAAGGAGTGCTCAAGTATGATTGTTTAATACTTGAGTGTTGTTGGCAAAGTTACTCAGCCTTTTCTCATTGTTATGTTGAAGTACTCGAGTTATATAGATGATACTCGAGTGCTCATAATACTTTTAAGATATACTCGAGTTTTCAAGGAAGTATTGTTATGAAATATAGAAACACTTTTGTTGATACTCAGTGTTGAAAACAAAACTAGAGAGTGTTGACAATACTCAAGTTCTGCCAGTGATACTCGAGTGTTTGTGAAGCAATTTGTTAATAATACTTTCAATGATTCTCGGGTATGCATAAAAGTGTTGTCACTGCTCAAGTATTGGAAATAAAAAACTCGAGTTTCAATAAATTCTTCTAAAGGTAATTCCTTGCTTGATTCCCGATACTCAAGTTCTGTGAACCCATACTCGAGTTTTGAGAGTTAGAGCAAGCACTTGCTTTGATCCTTGAGTGTCCTTTGGAGTATAACATTTAGAAAGAAGGTTTTAAGCTCGATACTCGAGTATTGTGAAACAATACTCGAGTATTATCAATATTCTTATGAATACTCGAGTTCCTTATGAAAGTATTGAAGTTCAAATATGATTTTAGCAACTCGATACTTGAGTATTGTTGTGTATTACTCGAGTATTGGCAATACTTGTATGAGAACTCGAGTGTTTCTGAAAGTGTTATGTTTTGAAATCAATTTTGCTACTCGATACTCGAGTATTGACAATCAATACTCAAGTATTGTCAGTACTTTCACCAATACTCGAGTTCCATTAAAAGTATTGAATTTTGAAAACTGATTTAGCCATCGATACTCGAGTATTAAGATTCAATACTCGAGTGTTGTCAATGCTTTTCGAGTGTTTTTGAAAGTGTTGAGTTTAAAAACTGTCTTTTCTCAAGTATTAACATTCAACACTTCAAGTATTCACAACACTTTCATCAAAACTCAAGTTCCTTTGAAAGTGTTATGAAACAGTTTATAATCCTTGCAAAAACATGGTTGTCATCATGAAAACATTATCTCAACATTCTCCCCCTTTTGATGATGAAAAAACTAACAGAAATGATATATAACAGAGAACAATTATAGTGAATAATAGAAATGATCATTAACAAAACCATTGACACAAAAGTTCAGACAATACCAGATATGTTCAACAGAAATGCAAAACAACAAAATAGAAATGCAAATAGACTATGGAAATGCAAATAAACTATCCACTTCTCCCCCTTTTTATCATCAATCAAAGAGGGTGTGGAGGAAAGGAAGGAGGGTTAATAGAGTGAGACTCAGAAATGAGTGGATCAGAAGGTGGAGGAGCAGAAGGCTCAGGGACTACAGAAGGTTTAGATGGCTCAGTGGAAGAAGGCTCTGGCTTAGTGACTGAATATTCAAGAAGGAGAATAGGAGCAGTAACAGCAGCAGAGGAAGAAAGCTCAGATGAAGGAGGAGGAGGTGCTTTAGTTCCTCTGATGAAATCCTCAAGAGAAGCCATCCTTCCTTTGAGAGCAGAGAGTCTGGACTCCATTGAAAGCTGTAGAGAATCCATAGAGGTCTTCAGAGAGGCAACTGTCAAATCTAGGGTCTTCCCACTGATGTAGTCAGCTATTGCCTTGAGCAAGTTAGAGACATATGCCTGAGTCTCACTGTGGAAAGCCTTAGTGAATTCTTCTCCCATCTTTCAGAATTCAGTCTGCATGAATTGCTGAATAGAAGCCTAAGCAAATGAGGGAGTAGAGGAAGGCTGTTGAGGAACAAAGGATTGGGCCTCATTTTGAGGCACTCGTGATGGATCGGAAACTGTTCTCTTCCTCATTTTGCTTTCTACAGTTCTTTGTCCTAGAGCCACCCTGACCTCAATCTTTATCCTGCAAAGGTGAATCTTTGAGAACTAGAGGGGTTTGTGAGGTTTATGATCCTTCATGATATACTAGATCTTGTATTGCTCAAGGATCCTCGAAACCAAATAGGGATAAGGAACATTCATTCTCTTTGATTTGGAGAATCTAAATCTCCATATCTCATTAAACACCATTTGTCCTATGTTCCTCTTTTCTTGTGCCATAATGGATGCCAGCATGTGATAGTCTGTCGTGGACAAGTGAGTGAAATTCTTTCTCTTGTTCACTAAACATCTAGAATAGATGTAGTGAATGATCCTCTGAGTAGGTGGCATGGCAGAGGATTCAAAATTCAATCTTGAATAGGGCTCTCCTGGCCTAAGTAATTCATGTATCTCCTTAAAAGTAAAATTCTTAAATTCAGAATCAAATTCATGTGTGCCCAAATATGAGTTCAGCAAGTCAGCAGTTATGCTAATGTCATCTCCCTGAATCTTAGTACACAAAGAATATAGAATTATGTTTCCAGCATCATCATTGGTAGAATCAGACCTCATATTATTGTAAAAAATCCTAACCATATCAGGAGAGAAGGAAGTCTTGATCTTAATCAAGTTTTCATAATGACCCAAATACTCTTTCAAATCTATCCCAAGTGTGCTCTTCACATAATCCAAATCCATAAACATTGCAGGGCATAAATCTCTAGATTTGTACATATTTTCATAATTACCTGGAATGTTGGGATTGATGTATACACTATTGACATTGAACCCAACTAGTGCTGTTGTGATGGGTTGCTCTGAGGCATGTGGAGTCTCTGAAGTTGAGGTTCTTTATGCCTTCATTTTCCTCCTTGGAGTGGAAACTCGTGAGCCCGGTGAGATTCTTTATGTCTCAAAATTAGAATGCTCGTGTTGAGAAGAAGATACCATTGGTGCTTTGCCTTTATCTTTGATACTCAAAATGGACTTGGGCTTCTCCGTTCATGATTTTCTCACCAATGGAGTTACTGTCTCTTCTTCAAAGGGCTCTGTTATTCGAACTCTTTTTGGTGGGGAAGGAGGAGAAGATTGGGATTGAGAAGGAACACTGGAAGAAGGCTTTCTAAACTTTAGGGGATTTTTAGGAGTGATTTTGGTGGAGCCATGATGATTGAAGGAAGAAAAATGGAAGAAATTGAATATTTTTCTTGAGACAGTGACCGTCAATGACGAAAAGGGGAATACGAGAGATTGAGACAGAAAATGAGAGAAATGAAAGGATTTGAGTGAGGGGTTGTGATTAGGGATGGTTATGGAGAGGTTTTGGACGGTTATTGAAGGATTTGAACGGTGAGAGAGAGAATTTGAAAAAGAGGGTAGGGTTTGCTCAAGTTTTGACAAAGGGAGAAAAGTGGGTTCTCGAGTTCTAAAGGGCTCGGAGAAGCTCAGTACTTGAGTCTTGCTTTCAATACTAGAGTATCGGGACATGCAAAAAGGTGAAAATAACACTGATACTTTAGTTTTCTTTTTAGAACTTGAGTATTGATGTTCAGTACTCGAGTATTGTACTGAGTACTCAAGTATCGAGACCTAAAAAGATGAACCAATAAGACAGTACTCGAGTTTTATTAATCGTACTCGAGCATCGAGACCTAGAATATGAAAAGACTCATGAATACTAGAGTTTTATCATTAGTACTTGAGCATTGTGATGCCAAAAATATGAATAACCTAACCTATACTCGATTATTGTCTTCTGTACTCGAGTGTTTACCTGTACTCTAATGTGTACTCAAGTTTTGTTGCAAGTGAAGCCTCTAGAGTACTCTGGTGCTCAAGTACTGGTTGCCTATACTCGAGTATTGTGAATAATTTTTCTTGTAATTGAGTATTGAATCAAGTGATATTTAGTAACACTCAAGTGTTGATTATGGTGCTTGAGTATCGTGCTAATTTCTTCAATTTTGCTTTTCACTCTTGTTAGTACTCGAATATTCTCTTCTAAATACTTGAGTATTGCCCTTCTGCTCGAGTTTCCTTTGGAGGTGATAATCTTTCCTTTAGTAATGCTTCCTCATGAACTCGAGTGTTGCTTAAAGTGAATGCTTCTCTGTTCTTAATTGTGAAAATAGAGACCTGCAAAAACTTATTAAACCACTCCGATGCCAAAGTTAGTATTAAATCATCAAAACATGATTATTTAAAACAGATTTTACTTACAATTCATTAGGATTTACCATTCCCAATTCCCTTCATATGTTCATAAATTGTTCCCTGGCAAGTGGTTTTGTGAAGATATCAGCCACTTGATGCTGAGTTGGAATGAACACAACTTTGATATCCTTTTTCTAAACATGATCCCAAATAAAATGGTGACGAATGTCTATATACTTTGTTCGAGAGTGATATACAGGATTCTTGGCAAGGTTAATAGTGCTTGTGTTGTCACAGAAGATGGGAATTTCTGTAAAATTCATTCCCAAATCCTGAAGTTATTGCTTCATCTAAAGCACTTGAGCACAACAGCTAGCAGCAGCAATGTATTCGGCTTCAGTTGAGGATAACGACACAGTAGATTGTTTTTTGCTGAACCATGACACCAGTGATCCTCCAAGAAATTGACACTGATTACTCGTACTTTTTCTATCTGTTTTGTATCCGGTATGGTCAGAGTTAGAGTATGAAATCAAATATTCATTGTTACCTTTTGGATACCACATTCCTAGGTCAACGGTATTAGCAAGATATCTGAAAATCCATTTCACATTTTCTACATTAGATTCCTTAGGTGCATCTTGATATTTGGCACACATTCCAACACTGAATTGAATATCTGGTCTGCTAGTTGTGAGGTAGAGTAATGAACCTATCATTCCTCTGTATCTTTTGATGTCATAGTCCTTTCCATTTATGTCTACATCAAGTATAGTTGTAGAGCTCAAAGGAGTGTCTGCACTCTTGCATTGATCCACGCCAAATTTCTTTAACAGCTCCTTCAAATACTTAGTCTGACTTATAAAGATTCCATTCTTTCTTTGCTTGATCTGAAGTCCAAGAAAGAAATTCAATTCCCCCATCATGGACATTTCAAACTCTCTCTGCATTGTCTTGGCAAAATCTTGGCAAAGATTATCATTAGTGGCTCCAAAAATAATATCATAAACATAAATTTGTACAATAAGCATGTCAGACTTCGAATGCTTAATTAATGTTGTATCTACTTTTCCTCTAACAAAACCTTTGTTAATTAAGAAATTGCTCAATTTTTCATACCAAGCTCTAGGTGCTTGTTTTAAACTGTATAGAGTTTGTTGAGATAATGTTTTGATGATGACAAATATGTTTTTGAACTTATGATTAAAATTCATTGTTTTCAAAAAAGTTTAAGTAATCTTCGAGTTTTAATAAAAGTATTGGGAGAAAACTCGAGTTACATTATTTAAAAATGCTTTCAAAACACAAAACTTTCAAGAGAACTCAAGTTTTGATTGAAGTTCTATCAAAACTCGAGTATCGGGTTTTGAAACAAGTTTCAGAAATATAAAAATCTCAATAGAACTCAAGTTTGAACAAAAGTTTTGTCACAACTTGAGTTGTGTGTTACAAAACTCGAGTTTCAAGTGTTAAAACTTTTTTAGAAAATCAGAACTCTCAAAGAGAACTCAAGTTTTAGTGGAAGTTTTGGTGAAACTCGAGTTATTGTTTGGTAGAACTCGAGTTTTGGGCTCTGAAGAGTATTTGAAACTTAAAACTTCTTTTCAAAACTTGAAGTTTCAATAAAAGTTTTGATGGAACTCGAGTTATGAGTATCAGAACTCGAGTTTCGAAGAAAGAGTATCAAAACTTCTTTCACAACTTGAAGTTTCAACAAAAGTTTTGATACAACTCGTGTTTTGGGAAAACAAAACTCGAGTTTCGAGCTCTGAAAAATTCTTTAACTACAAAACTTCTTTCCAAAACTTGAATTTTCGATAAAATTCTTAGTATAACTCGAGTTTTAAGAAATGGAACTTGAGTTTCGAGATGAAAACTTCTTCTAAACTCAAAACTTCCAAGGAAACTCGAGTTACAATGAAAATTATGATTTCAAATACTTGAAACTTGAAGTTTTAAAGTATGAAACTCGAGTCTCGAATGACTTAAACTGCTTTAGCTTACAGAAACTTGTGAAAACCCGAGTTTAAGTTTTGTAACTCAAGTTTTGTCAAAACTCTTATTAAAACTCGAGTTACAACAAAGTTGTCTAGATTCTCCTTTGTTATTTCATTAATAACTCAAGTTCTCAGCAAGCAAAACTCAAGTTTGCTTTATCTGACAGTAACGTAGACTGTCAAAAGCTTTACGTTAATCTCAAATCTTGCCTTATTCATGCAATATTTATTTGAATCTCATCTACCATCATAAATGCTCATTTACTTTAATGATCAACAAGGAATGGAATTTTGATTGCCTTACCAGAAAGGGATTCAACGGACAAAAACGCAGAAACCACCCTACCTATTGTCAAAAGCATTTATTGTGGGAAGGTGAACGATGAGAATGAGTCTAACGGAAACTTAAATGTTTTAACGGATAATTAATACTTCCCAACTATAAAAGGCAAAGTATTCAAGTTCCAGAAGACAGAGAACACAATGACGTGAAAGCAAATTTATTACTCTTCATCTACCTCCTCTGTTGTCATACTCTCATACCTAAGAGCTTCAGTGTTCATCATTTAATTCTCAGAAAGGAGTATATATTTGTACAATCATTTATTCTTGAAGAGTAACTCAAGATTGGAGAATCTTGAGTGGGAAAAGACACGAGCAAAAGTGTCAGTGGGTTGAATTGAGTTAGGAAGGGGGAGAGTCCTTCTTCTGAGTTGTTGTAATCTTTTGAGATTAGTGGATTTGAAAAGCTCAGAGGATTTTGAGGATTGGACGTAGGTCAAGTGGATCAAACCAGAATAAATATGTTTGTTCACTTTCTTTCATACTCTATTTTACGTTTCAAAGTTTGTAAAAATTTTAATTAGACCAATTCACCCCCCTCTTGGTCAAATCCTATCCTAACAGAGTTTTCTTTAGTTTATAAACATGATTTGGTTTTGAAATATCTTTGAAACCAGGTGGTTGTTCAACATATACTTCTTCCATAATGAATCCATTTAGAAAAGCACTCTTAACATCCATTTGAAAGAGTTTGAAATCTTTAAGACAAGAAAAATCAAGAAGTACATGAATTGCTTCTAATCTAGCCACTGGAGCATATGTTTCTTCATAATCAATTCCATATTCTTGATTATAGCCTTTGGCCACTAATCTGGCCTTGTTTCTGACAATTACTGCGGATTCATCAAGTTTGTTCTTGAATACCTATTTTGTTTCAATGACTGGATGGTCATTTGGATAGGGTACCAAGTCTCATACTTGATTTCTTTCAAATTGATTCAATTTGTCTTCCATTGCAATAATCCAATCATTGTCAAACAAAGCTTCTTCAACATTCTTAGGTTCTATTTTAGATATAAAAACTGAAAATTGAGCTTCGTTCAAAAATTTCTTTCCTGTTTGTACACCTTCGTTCACCTCTCCAGTTACTTGATCTAGAGGGTGATTTCAGATGTACTTCCATAATCTTGGTAGAGAAATTTGAAGAGGTTCATCTGACAAATACTCCTCTGGGTTATCAGATGAACGAACATTTTCAAAATCCTTTGGTAAAGCAATTTCATCGTCATCAACTAAAGGTTTTGTTTGAGGTTCAATTTCAAAAAATTTGACATGAATTGACTCTTCAACCACACACGTACGTTTGTTAAAAACTCTATATGCTTTACTTCCATTTGAGTAACCTTGAAATAAACCTTCATTAGATCAAGGATCGAATTTACCTATGTTTTCCTTCCCGTTGTTGTGAATAAAGCATTTACTCCCAAAGATGTGAAGGTGAGACAAATTTGGCTTCCTTCCTTTGTATAACTCATAGGGGTTCTTTCCGAGAGATGATCTGATATATGCTCTGTTGGAGATGTAACATGTGTTGATTGCATCAACCTAAAATACCTAAGACATATGCTTTTTTATCATCATTTCCCGTGCCATGTTTGTGTTTGTTCTTTCTTTCCACAACTCCATTTTGTTGAGGAGTTCTTGGGGTTGAGAAATTGTGATTGATTCCTTCATTTTCACAGTAAATAGCAAAATCTCCATTTTCAAATTTTCCTCCATGATCAGTCTTGATTGAAACATTGGACATACCTTTTTCATTTTGGACCTTTTTGGAAAAAATAACAAATAAATTAAAGGTTTTGTTTTTGGATGATAGAAACATAGTCTATTTGGATCTAGAAAAATCATCAACTATCACAAGTGTATAAAGATTTCCACCAAGATTTTTTACTCTAGCTAGACCCATCAAATCCATATGGAGAAGTTCAAGAGGTCTTTTAGCTGAAATTTCTCCTTTTGATTTGAAAGAAGACTTGCTCTGTTTTTCCAATTGGCATGCATCACATAATAAATCATTTTTGAACTTGAGTTTTGGGAGACCTAGAACTAAATCATGTTTGATTATTCATGTTAACATGAGCTAATCGCTTATGCCATAAATGACTCTCATTAGTTTGACTAATAAAACATGAATTTGTAAATGAACTTTCTAAATCAAGTATGTAGCAGTTACCGTCCCTAGTTACTCAGCCTTTTCTCATTGTTATGTTGAAGTACTCAAGTTATATTGATGATACTCTAGTGCTCATAATACTTTTAAGATATACTAGAGTTTTCAAGGAAGTATTGTTATTAAATATAGAAGCACTTTTGTTGATACTCGAGTGTTGGAGACAAAACTAGAGACTGTTGACAATACTCGAGTTCTGCCAGTGATACTTGAGTGTTTGTGAAGCAATTTGTTAATGGTACTTTCAATGATTCTCGAGTATGCATAAATGTGTTGTCACTGCTCAAGTATTGTAAATGAAAAACTTGGGTTTCAATGAATTCTTCTAAAGGTAATTCCTTGCTTGAGTTCCTTATGAAAGTATTGAAGTTCAAATATGATTTTAGGAACTCGAGTTCCTTTGAAAGTGTTATGAAAAACAGTTCATAATCCCTGCAAAAACATGTTTGTCATCATCAAAACATTATCTCAACAACTTATAATGTGTTTGAGTTGTGAACGGATGATGATCCCCACTATATCTCTCTCATTAATTCCTAAATGTTTAGGGTTTAGAAATCACTCTTATAAGTGTTGATCAATTCTATTGTAGAATTTATTTTTGGTTAATAAATTTCTTCTGGTTACGAATTTATTTTTGATCAAGCCTATTTGACCCCGATCTGATCCATTAACCAGTGAAACACTACTTCGATCGGTTTGATGTCTGATCTGAATTTCATAACCTTGTTTAAAAGGTTTCAATAATAAATATAATAGGGTTAAGGTGGAACTTTAGCAACATAGTTTCTATTAGCAATATATGAGATAATTAAGTTTTAAGAGGTGGATAAATAGACATATTTTTTAAAATAATGTAATTTTATTAACTCTGGTAACTCTGCCTAAACTTCTCTCATTTTTTACATAGAACTCACTTGTTCTCTTTCTAACTTTATAATAAATGTCTAGATAAATTTAACAAAGTTATTAAAATCACATCATTTTAAAAGATTGTGTGGATGTGTTTACTTTTGCATAATTCAAAACTTAACTATATCATACACTTCCATTTAGTGTGAAACTTTGTTGCACTACAAGAAAAATGTGTTTTTGTAGGGGTTATTTTATGCCCTCGTAGCGGTTAAAATCACTAAAAGTTTACATAGTAGAGGTTGTAAAAACCACTGCAAAATCCATTGAGGCAAGCGGGTTTAGTAGCGATTTTACAGAATGATGCACACATAGTCAAACCTATTACTAAAGTTATAGCGTTTCTGATAAACTACTACAAAAAAAGAAGTGCAAATATGGGAATCACGAGGAAATATTTGTATCGGGTATGAAACTGCTACTACCAGAAAGAACATTCTATATTTTTGTAGTGACATTTGTTGCGGTTTATAACCACTACTAAATATCATATTTAAAAAAAAGAAAAATTTAGTAGTGGTTTTAGAACCACTACTAATTTATTAGATAATTAAAATAAATTTGCCATCAAAATTTTTAGCTGGAGCCAAAAAATATTTTCCCGCCAACATTTTGCAGTGGCTTTAAAACCATTACCAATTTCACTCAGAATTCAATATTATCCCACTATATTCTGTACCCAAAATTATCTCAATAAAATATGTTTATAGCGGTTCTTAAAATCACTACTAAAATTAATCAAAATATAAAAAAATTATTTACAAAATATTTAAATATTTTAATTCAAATTAATTATTTAAATATGACAAAATGAAATTTAATTATAAAATGTTGGTTATTATTAATAAATAATTAATTGAAATTAAATGTTATTAATTACGTAAAATGTGTAGAATGTAATGAAATGGTAGAAATATAAAAAACTTGAAAAACAAAAAAGATAAAACATTAGTAAATTTAAAAGATTATTATTAAATTAAGTAACAAGAAATTGCATTATCAAATACATGATAAAAAGATAAATCAATGTAAGAAAAATATAAAATAAGTATATATTGTGAGGAGCAAAATCATAAAGAACAGACACTATCATGGAATCTTTGAGGAGAGACTTGAAGATGAAAGAAAGATAAAGAGAAAGGAAAGAGAGAGAAAATGGAATGGGGTGGAAGGGGTATTTATAATGTCTAGTAGGAATTAGCAGTGGTTCAAACAAGGTGGCATTTGTAGCCGTTCTATAAAATGCTACTAAATTCACACTTTGTTGCAGTTATTACTCAAACTGCTACAAAATTGCAGCGTTTAAGAGAGGCTACCGTAGGGAACATACTAGTAGTGGTTATAAACCACTACAAATGTGGTAGGAAGAATGCACCAAAATAGTAGCATAATTTTGCAAAAGTTATGGAATAAAAACCACTATAAAATACAAAGAGTCTCTCCATTTGTAGTAGTTTTGGAATCACTACAAACTTACCAATATTTTCAATTCTATTGTTGTTATTTGTAGCGGTTTTTAATGGTCAAACTGCTACAAATTTGAAAGGTTGCGTTCTCCTGTGCATTTTGTAGTGGTTTAGACAAATAGCTACTAAAATATTCATTTCCTAAACAGTGGTAGGATTTTGCAATGTTTTGCGTAGCGGTTTTGTCAAAACCGCTACCAATTAGTAGCGGTTTTGGCAAAATTGCTACTAATTGAACGGCTATGTAACGCATCACCCCCTCATTTCCTCATTTTTTCGATTTAAAAACATCATGTTGAAGAAGTGTTGTAGAGCAGAGGTTATTGCCTTCCTGTACCAGTTTCCTTATTCAACACTGCAGAGGTTAGTACGTTAAAGTTTTTTAATTTAATTTTTTTTGTCACATGGTTTTTTTAATTATTTTTTTTCTTTTATTTTTTTATTTAATTTATTTTTTAGCTAAAATTAAATTTATTTATTTTAATTTAATTTCTTTTATTTTTATACTTTATTTTAATTTTTTTATTTTTCTTTCGTTTTAATTTTTTTGTTGTAATTTATTTTTATTTAGTTTTTATTTTTATTTCGTTTTATTTTTTGTTGTAATTTGTTTTAATATAGTTTTTTAATTTTTATTTCCTTTTATTTCTTAGTTCTAATTTATTTTAATTTAGTTTTTTATTTTTATTTCATTTAATTTTTTGTTATAATTTAATTTAGTTTAGTTTTTAAATTTTTATTTCATGTCAATATTTATTTGTTATATATAGATATCTACTTATAATCCTGGTAGACTTGGAAAGGAGCCTATGATCCCTGATGATGAGATTTCGGATCCTAGTGGCGCCAATGCAGGGATCCCAGATGCTAGCAGCACCAAGGCAAATTTGGAGAATACTTTTGAGATCAACGTCGAGGATTTGGATGTTGGTAGGATACACATCTCAGTCGAGGACGCTGAGAACTTTGAGGATGAAGATATTGCTAGGGAGTAGGGATTCCCACTCCCTTTGCTACACGGTCCACTTGTTTTGAAGTGGACTTTCGAGGTGAATCATTTCAATTTTAATTTTTTTTTCAAATTAATTCATTAATTTATTTTGGATGTTGATGATGGAATGAAATGTGCAAATCCAATAGAGGCTGCTAAAGAGGAAGCTAGCATTGAGAGATATTTCCCAACTCACTGCTGGGCACAAGATAATGGTGTTATGGAATGAGCTCACATGGCAATTGACAAGGAAAGGCGATCAGCTGTACAACCGTTACCTGGCTGAGCAAGGGGGTAACTTTGGCTAGTTTGATATCAGCGCTGAGTCGTAGAAGAAGATCTAGCCAAGCATCAAGGATTGGATTTGGGATTACAAAGTTAAGGTACAATTTTAATATATCTCTTTAAATCAAGTTATTATTCTTGTATGAAATACTGATTAACTTTTATTTGCTAATTATTGCAGTCTAAATTTGCTCTATGGGATGCGCACAAAGATTATTTTCTCAAGAAGATAGCATAAGGGTGGAAGAAAAGGTGAAATTGTCTGTACCACATGAAATTTAAATTAAAGTAATTAAGATATTAACCCCCACAGTGTCGTACAAGGAAATTGGGATAGAAAGACAATAAACTTTGGAACTCTCCTTTGACATGACATTTTTGAAAATGCCAAAAATGCGAGAATAAGGGAGGTATGGGATCATATAGCCATTCAGTTAGTAGTTGTTTTCACAGAATCGCTACTAAATTATGCTCATTTTGTAGCGGTCTCCTAAAACTGCTACACAAAACATTGCAAAATCCTGCCCAAGTCTCAGAAAATGAATCTTTTAGTAGCAGTTTGTTGAAACTGCTACAAAATGAGTAGCAACACATGACGCCTCGAGTTTTGTAACTGTTTGACCTTCAAAAATTGCTACAAATAAAAACGTGTTTTGTAGCGATTATTTGAACTGCTACAAATGGAGAGACTCTTCATCTTCTGCAATGGTTTTTTTTCATAGCCACTGTAAATTTTTGCTACTATTTTGGCACCGCCTTCCCCGCCACCTGGTGTTAATTTGGCTCCAAATTTGTATCGGTTTATAACACTGTTATTCTGTTTGTTGCGTTAGCAAGTCCTGAGCGTTGCCAATTCCGTAGTGGTTTGACTAATAACCACTACAAATGCATGATTTAGTAGCATTTATAAGAATCGCTGCAAAGTATACACTACAAATGTTTCATTTTTTGTAGTGTTGCTAAGGTTAGAACATTTACAAGTCATTCGATTTATTCTTTTAGAACACCAAAATAATGTATTTGTATATAATTCAAAAGCATACCATGTCTAACTCACTATTAATAACATCATATACTCATTATTAGAATATAAGTCCCACATTGATTCATTAAATAAAGAATAAAAGGTAATATAAAGTTAAGCAAAATTCTATCAAATATGTTTTTGTCATTTTGATAGAAAGACAACCCCAACATATATACCTAATTATAAAATTTTAATATGGTATGACTCAAACACTAGTGTAAAAAAAAAAGAAGCTTTTTAGACTGCATAAAAATAACTTTTGAACTGAACACAGATGCGCTTTAGATAAAACCGATTTTAAAAATAAGTACTTTTTAAACAGTATATAGATGCAGTCTAAAAATGAGACTTTTTAGATCGCATGTCAGGAGATTGGGTCTAAAAGATTCACTTTTTAAACTGTATATGCAGTTTAAAAGATGACTTTTTTGTATATGCGGTGTAAAAGGTGATTTTTTTTTAAAAAAAATATAGCCACGTTCTCCTTCTATGCCACCGGTCATTGCTTTTCCTCCTCCTCTCTCTTCCTTCAACGACAAGAGCATCAACATGCTTGATTGAAGACATCAGTCGTTGCTTTAAAATCACAGGAGTTCAAAAAACCTAAGATGATAAAAATACAATTAAAAAAATCAATGGTGCACATAAATGATACAAGCACTCAAATAGCTATCATCACCACCGATTAATTAATTATCGAACACATATAAATAACCACAAAAGCAATCAGAATGAATGAAGTGAAGGAGTATAATGACATACCTGTGAGGAGGAGACAAAAAATTTTCTGAGCAGTTGCAAGAGGTATCAGCAGGAAGAAAGTAAACTGGGAAGGAAAAACAAGAAGGCAATTAGATGAGCAAGCTTTAATGCTTGATTGAGTGAAATGTAAAATAGAGACAAAAATATTTACAAAGCCCTCCTCTTCACTCTCCATGCTGTCGCTCTCCTGTCCATGCTCGGACTCTTGAGCTTCTCTATGTCGATCCTCCTCGATGACCTGTCCTTCCTCAACCTCAACTTCAACTGCTGTGACTTCTCATATCGCAGCTTTGTTGGCATCGACCTCAACGCCTGCAAGTGCCACCATGGCAGGTCCATCTTCGCCTAGTCCAATGGTGGCCAGGAGAGTATCTCCAACACGTAGATCTGGGGCTAGCCACACACAATTATGTGACTCATTAACTACAAGGACACAGATCTGGGCAGATCAGTGGACGTAGATCAACATCGTGGAAGCAGATATGGGCTTCTCAAGAGATGGGACGAGCGAGAGGAAGGACAGGTTGGAGTCTTGCATGACCTATGCTGGGATTGAGGGGACAAGAAAGAGAAAACAATCGAGTGTGAAAGGGTAAAGAGGGACAGAGGCAATGGTTAGGTACAGAAGGTAGGGGCACGGGAGTTTGAATTTAAAATTTCATACCCCAAATATGCAATCTAAAAAGCGTCTCGTTTTAGGCGGCAACTCTAAGTTATAGTCTAAATTGTTATTTTTTAAAAAAGTATTTTTTAGATGCGGTCTAAAAGAATTTCTTTTTAGACTGCACCTTTAAGATGAAGTTTAAATGATTATTTTTTTCAGATTGCATCTTTTACATGCAGCCTAAATAATTTAAAATTTATACTTTTATTTACAAAAATACCATTGATCATATTTTTTAGCCATTATCCTCTAAATGAGGTCTACAAGGGACAGCTTAATAAGTATTTTTCTACTAATGAAAAAGAAGTACAAACCCAAACAAAGAAGAAGGAAAAAAAAGTAGTAAAGAAAATGTTAAAGAATGAGTCTCACATTTATTAACTAATTAAAGAATGAAAGGTACATAAGATTAAGAAAAATCCTATGAAATATGTAACAACGACCCTTCTACACTGGTTACTTTACTCAACAAATGTCACTTTAACAATTAGCTATGGCTATCATAATCCTTAATTTATAAAATAGGTTAACTAAAAAGATATAATATTTTTATATTATAAGGAACAACTATTAATAACAAATCGATTAGATCAAAACTTTCAATTCTCATGGCAATTTTAAATCGATAGCCCAATACCAACTTTTCCAACATAAAACTTATTCTCTCAAATAATCAGAGACAAAACAGCATAGTGAATCCACCAAAATATTATAATAGTATCAATGATAGGCCTCTGGCCCTCTCATAATAATCCATCAAAAGTATGAATCCAAATATATCAATTAAAGTTATAACAAAATATGAATCCTATAATGGTAGCAATTACATCAATGCATCACATATAACGAAGGAATGGACAATACAACAATTATAGCCCAACTTAAGCTTTCGGAGCCTTCCCAATAGTCTTAGGATAGGTGCTATCACCTGAAAAATGTTAATAACAACAGGGTGAAACAAAGGTGCCAGCAACAAACAATCCAACTCAAAAGGCATACTAGCGAGTGCCGACGAGAGATAAAAAATTAATTGCATATAAAACTATTTTCATAAATCATACTAAATTTTTGAAACAGTTCACCGTCATCTTTATTCACGTTTCACAAGATATATATATATAAATACATACCAACATCGACATAAATATATCACAATATTCATGATCAATAATCACGTGATCACTTTTATTAAACACTGAGTCTCCCTTGTAACTCCCCTAACCTTATTTCCTCTGATTGAACCCATGGGCTAATGCTGACCCATGTGACTGATAGCTACTTACAAAGCTAATCGTTCAAGTGATGTGGACGGACTAGATTCACAGAGTACAAGTTCGAACCATGAGTTCTCCCCTCAACATCAGTGGGGTGTCATGGGCCCTTATAACACAATGGGCCTAGGATCATCCGGTGTACAACCAAAAGTTTTCGATCCTTGTTTCCTCTTTAAGCATACTAAATATTCACCCCCTTATTTCCTCTTTGATAACCTCCCATCAATAAGATTATCGACCTCTCCCAATATCACAATAATCATGTTCTAGAGCTCGAACATGGCATATACACAATTTGCCAACAACACATGTATATATACACACATGAATATTCAACAGCATTTTCCAACCAGTAAGTTCATATGCAAAAATCACAAAAGAATCACCATCATATTTTTCAACAAACATTTTCCAACATTACCATTATAAGGAATCATCTGTCTCCAAATTTTCTCAATGCTTTTTCAATGTTACTAATGCAAGGTTTATCAAATAATCATATTTTTGAAAATAAATTTAACACTACTCACAAACATGTCCCAAGCATGCATAATAAGAGGAAAGTAGTTACCTCACGCCAAAGCAAGAGTACACTACCACAACAAATCTACAGCCTAAAGTTCAAATAACCAAAATACAGTCAGTCTACACAATTTATTCAATTACATATTAATGTAATACTAACCAAAACAATAATATATGACTTTAACTAAATCTCACTCTCTATTTAAATTTTAAGTCCTCCAATAATCCCTCATTCAAAATCATAATTCAAATAATTTATCCCATTCACACTTTGGTCACCTAAAGATATAGCCAAATCTAGTTAATTTTTTCTCAATGAAATTAGATTGGTCATAAAGCCTAAAATAATAGAGGTTGGGTCTATAACCAAGAAAAATCATTATAAATTCATAATATACCCAAATCAAGAATCAAAACTGATTAAAATCCCTTATAAATATTCCTTTGCAATCATAGGGTTTTACATTGTCAAAACTCAAAACTTCATCAAAACCCTAACCCAAAAATATACTTAGTTCATTACAAAAATCACTACAAAAGAAAGGGTGATTTGTAGCGATTTAGAGAACCGCTACAACATTTTTTATTTGTAGCGGCTATAACATAATTTGTCACGAAAACTAAACTTTTACAACGTTGGCCCATTAGTAACGGTTAATAACCGCTACAAATATTGGTGCGAATGACCCGCCAAAATTGAACCAGAAATTTGCTGTGGTTATTTTGGAAAAAGCACGGAAAAATACGAAGGGTCACAAATTTGTAGCGATTTTAGTAATGGCTACAAAATAAACCGATGCAAAATTGAAAGGTCACAGAATTCCCTCTCATTTAGCCACGGTTTTTGTGGAACCGTTACTAATCTGCATGTTTTCTGAGAACTCTACCAATTTTGCAGCAGTTTGAGCAGCGATTTCATCAAAACCGTTGCTAAGTTGTAGCGGTTTTGATGAAACTGCTGCCAATTCCCCGTCCTATAAATTCCCTTTCATTTTCACATAAACATCACATCGAAAGAGTTTCAGAGAGCTAAAAAGGTAGTAGAGATCAGTCTATTGTTGCCTTTAAAGAGCTAGACAGAGGTATATTAAATTAAACTTTTAATTTATATTTTGTTTTTTATTTTATTTTTTTAATTTTTTTAGTTTATTTTAATTTTTGTTTTTTGTTTTATTATAGATGTCTAGTCCCGATCCTACACGTAGGGCTAGTAAGGAGCCTATGATCCCTCATGACGACATTCCAGACCGGAGTGGTGTTGATGAGCAGGAGTTTCCGGAGGCTGGCGGCGCTGAGGCCAATCCTGACAATACATATCTCAGCCTCAAGGATTTTGAGCTTGGAGATATCTCAGTCGAGGCGGCTGAGAACTTTGAGGATGAGGATATCACCAGGGAAGAGAACTTTGAGGATGAGGATATCACCAGGGAAGAGGGATTTACACGGCCTTCTGCTCCACGGTCCACTGGCTTTGAAGTGGACATTCAGGGTGAGTAGTTTAGATTTATATTTTTTTTATTCAAATTGATGAATTAATTTATTTTATAATGTTAACGTTTTTATGGAATATGCAGATCCGACAGGGCGGCTGCAGAAGAGGAAGCTGGCATTGAGAGATGTTTCTTAGCTCGATGGTGGCCATCGGATAGTGGTGCCATAGAATGATCTAACGCGGCAACCGATCGGGAAGGCCGGTCAACTTACCACCGCTACCTGTCTGAGCAAGGAGGGAACTACAACCAATTTGACATCAGCGTCGAGACCTGGAAGAAGGTGTGGAAAGAAGATAAAGATTGGGTTTGGGAGAATAAAGTGAAAATAAAATTTTAATATATTTATTTAAATTAAGTTATTCTCGTATTGTGAAATATTGATTAACTTTCATCTTTTAATTGTTGCAGTCTAAATTTGTTGTGCGCGAAGCGCACAAGGACAATTCCATCTCGAAGATGGGAGAGGGGTGGAAGAACAGGCAAAATCACCTGTACCACTTGAAGAACCAGGATGGCACGTGGACTACGCATGAGGTGGCAGCAGACATGCCTGATCCAATCCAGCCTGAAAGCTGGGCAAGATTTGTCTGGTGTATGAGGTCATCGAGCTGTATGGCCATCTCTAGGCTAGCTGTACAGAGCCGTGCATGCCAGACGATCTACCATACTGCAGGATCGAAGCCATTCTCCTGCACTTATGCTGAGATGGTAAATATGAAATTAATTTATGTTACTCTTTTTTTAGTTGTTATCTAAATTGTTCATTCTGTTTATTTAGGATGACACAGTGAGGAGGGAGGGTCGGAGGGCCACATACGAGGATATGTATGTGACCACCCATAGGCACAATGACGGGACTCCATTATCCGAGAAGACTGAGCAGATTATTGTAAGTATAAAATTTTTATTAATTATTTATTGTATTTTGTATAAATATTTAATATCATTTTTCTATTTCAGGAGCGTATTCAGCGAACTGACACTGAGCTCAAGGAGTCCCAGGGGTTAGCTTTAGACCCCATTATCTCAGTGAAGACAGTGATAGAAGGATGTGATTGGCACCCTGGGTGACTTCCAGGCTTCAGGTTTCGAGCGATGAGGACCAGAGTCTTCGAGAGTAGCAGATGTGAAGCTGGGACTTCATCTTCTGCTGCTGCATCCCAAGCGACCACATCGGGTGTCACACCTTCCTTTTCTAGCTTTATCATACATTAAAGACCTTAACTAAACCACTTGAGACTATTACATAAACTAGAATTAGTCATCCAAATGAATTTCAAATTTCTCACCCGAGTTACTATTCACTTGGTAACTTGAAAATTTTGGCCAACTTTGAAAATTCATAACTAATTCTAGAAAATTAGAAATTAAGTGATTCAAGTCTCTAAATAAAGCTTGATCAATCCCCTATAGGGTAAAAATACTCATTTAGTCAAATCCTTGCTCAATCAACACAGTTTATTACGTGAACATTCACTGTTCATTTGGTCATTTTTCAATTTTCCAGATTTTTCCCTTAACATTGG
>QFDD01002441.1:0-23977 GCA_006871305.1 Vachellia collinsii | reverse complement strand
AATTTGAGATTGTAAAAAATTAGCACTTTTAACTAATCTCAATGCCTGAGGTTATATTGCAATGTGAAAAGAAGAGGGTTCTACTTTAATTTTCACCACAAGGGTCCATTTATACGGACGAATTTGATTACTTAATTCTGCATCGCAATTAACTTTGAAAACTAAACTATCAAATCGGGAACCATAAACCCAATATGACCGGAATTCTGCAAATTGAAGGTTGAATATTTTTAATGGAAAAGATTGGTGCATACACAGCTCGCGGGGAGGCTCATCTCAGCCTCAGGCATAAGATGAGAAGTGTACAGTGGCATGCATCGATTTACCACCTTTGCGTATGAAAGGCACAAGGATGTTTCTTTGGAACAAATAATAAAAAAAAGGGGAAAGTCCAATGATAGTTAATAATAAAAAGGATAAGGATGGTTTCGTCCTCTTGCCTCTCAAGTGGACCATGACGGTGGTGGAGGCTCTTCTTCAAGCTCAGGAATAAAAGTTATAACTTGTTGGCTGCAAAAGTTGCGTGTTGGGTTGGCATTTGGCTGTGGTACCCAATGAACTGATTAATTATAGGACCATGCTGCTTCACAAATTACACCTGCCCTCAAAAATTTATTATTGTTGCTGTCGTTGTTGTCCAACATCAGGTCAAACATTTGGCTCTGAATATATTCCAGATACGAGTGCGGATCTGGACAGCTAATTTCCCCCCCATGAGTTCGCTTTTTGAGGAACGCGTCTCTTCACACTATATCACAGCTAGCTCTCTGCAACTTCCTGTCCCTTTCCTTTCCTCTTCTACTCGCATCCCCAGCTCCTTATAAATACCAACCCCAACCAGTTTCATTGCCATCCTCATCATTTAAGCTTTACAAGCAATTACCAAATATATCGCTCCTGTCTCTCTCTTTCAACAATGGGTTCTTCTACAACTGTATCATCAGTAGCTTTTCTTGTTCTTAGCTCTCTCATGGTTGTTTCCTTTGCTGGTAACTTGGGCCAAGAGTTTGATGTAACATGGGGGGATGGTCGAGGCAAGATGCTCAACAATGGCGAACTTCTCACTCTCTCACTGGACAAAGCCTCAGGCTCAGGATTCCAGTCCAAGAATGAGTACTTGTTTGGCAAGATTGATATGCAGCTCAAGCTAGTCCCTGGAAACTCGGCTGGCACCGTCACTGCCTATTATGTAAGTCTCTCTCTCTCTCTCTCTCTCTCTCTCTCTCTCTCTCTCTTCTGACAATAGCGGAATAGTTTCTCAAGAGATCACCTTTTATGACTAGAACTAATAAATCTGTGTCTTTGGTGGTACTTGCAGTTATCATCAAAGGGATCAAACTGGGATGAGATTGACTTCGAGTTCCTGGGAAACCTGAGCGGTGATCCTTACATTCTTCACACCAACGTGTTCAGCCAGGGGAAAGGCAACAGAGAGCAGCAGTTCTATCTCTGGTTCGACCCAACAGCAGATTTCCACACTTACTCTATCCTCTGGAACCCCCAAAGGATCATGTAAGTCCTTGTATATTCTCCACTGATCAACCATTTCCCTGTCTCTCTTCTGTCCTTTTAATCCTACGTGCATAGAGACTGATATGTCCTTTTTCGATTTTGAATCAGATTCTCAGTGGATGGAACTCCCATTAGAGAGTTCAAGAACTCAGAGTCCATGGGTGTGCCCTTCCCTAAGAGCCAACCCATGAGGATATACTCAAGCCTGTGGAATGCAGATGATTGGGCGACAAGGGGTGGCCTTGTGAAGACCGATTGGTCCCAAGCTCCCTTCACTGCTTCCTACAGAAACTTCAAAGCTGATGCATGTGTCATGTCTTCTGGCAAATCTTCCTGCGATTCATCTTCAACCTCATCAACTTCTTCCTCGTGGCTCTCACAAGAGCTTGACACAACTTCACAAGAGAGGCTTCGATGGGTTCAGAAAAACTACATGATCTACAATTACTGCACTGACGCTAAGAGGTTTCCTCAGGGACTTCCACCAGAATGCAGAAGCTCCTAAAGACAAAAACAGAGCAGCAACCCAACCCAACCATTCCATTTTTTATTCTCAGTAACGATCGCAGTTGTATAATTGTAGTTTGTGGATGTGAATTTTTGGGCATTTCAATTCTTTCATTCTTTTTCCATTGTGGTCATCACTGTGAGAGTATGGTGACATAAATGGTTAAATTCTTTGTTATGTAAACTATATCTGTTTTGTAATAAAATGATGGGATTCTCTATTACATTTTTGTATCAATGTTTTCAATTTATTTACTTATTTTGTTCTACCCATAATAATGACCCATGTTACAATAAAAAGTAGAGACTATTATTGAATAAGATTGCTATGTTGCGGATAAGAAGCAATCCCTCATTAATTGAAGTAAAAGTGAATATTTACCACACGCCAATATGTAATCAAAGACATAGTAATAGGACTAAGAACTAGCTTGTTAGAACCAATGAACAAAAAATCAGAATGTGCAATAGGAGATGGGGGACCATAGAATTGGAGCCTAGGATGCCTTAGAAGTCATTTAAAACTTAAAAAAGCTAGTTGGATTAGGAAAAAAAATGCTTAATATATGTGCCTTTGAGAGTAAATAACTTTTTATCTAAAACTCACTTTGAAGTTGAATTATTTTTTTTTATTTTTGGCTTTTTCTTCGAGAACAATTTTACATTATATCAATTGATTTTTAGCATATCTTCAAATTTTCTAGAACTCTCTCATCACATGATTTTTACTAAGGCCTAAAAAAAGAAGGAATGTAGGATCACTTTACATAATCCAATCATCAATAGACAACCTCTATCCAACATATTTTTAGACCTTGTAGAATCCCCATGAATTATGTAGGCAAATTACTTAGCTTTCCCATGAAGCCCTTAATCCAACTATCTCTTTCACTGTTCCCAGTCAATAAAATCCTCCAGAGGTTGGAGATCTTCGTGAACACGTCGGAATATTCAACTCGGGTAGATGGCAAGTATAAACCACACGAACAATAAAACTTGGTGACGTGCCTGGGAGTGTGAAATCTGTAGTATTTAAAATTTCCTTTGCGTGACGGCAGCACAAGGATGTTTCTTCCTTATGCCTCACAAGAGGAGGCCATCCATGGCGGTGTGGTTTAGGGGATAAAATTAAAAATTATTAATAACTCCAAAAGTTGCGTGTTCGCTGCTACACCAATCACAACTAATCCAGAAAGATCTCAACTTGTCGGCAAAATTTAATTCAACGAGTCTAAATGCAGAAAGCACAGAATATTTGCATCAGAAACGAGTGCGATTTGTACAGCTAATAATCTGCCACTCATGAGTCATGACCTCTCTGTTTTTGAGAAACACAACAAATGGATATTACATTACAGCTAGCTAGCTCTCTGCAACTTCCTGTGCCTTTCCTTCCCCTTCTACTCGCATCCCCAGCTCCTTATAAATATCATCCCCCACCAGTTTCATTATCATCCTCATCCTTTAAGCTTTACAAGCAATTACCACACATCAATCTGATCTCTTACAACAATGGCTTCTTCTACAACTGTATCATCAGTAGCGTTTCTTGTTCTTAGCTCTCTCATGGTTTTTACCTTTGCTGGTAATTTAGGCCAAGAGTTCGACATAACATGGGGGGATGGTAGAGGCAAGATGCTCAACAATGGTGACCTTCTCACTCTCTCACTGGACAAAGCATCTGGCTCTGGATTCCAGTCCAAGAAAGAGTACTTGTTTGGCAAGATTGATATGCAGCTCAAGCTTGTTCCTGGAAACTCTGCTGGCACTGTCACTGCCTATTATGTAAGTTTTCTTTCTTACAATAGCGGAATAATTTCTCAAGAGATCAGCTGTTATGACTAATACTAAATCTGTGTGTCTTTGTTGGTACCTGTAGTTATCATCAAAGGGATCAAACTGGGATGAGATTGACTTTGAATTCCTGGGAAACCTGAGTGGTGATCCTTACATTCTTCACACCAATGTGTTCAGCCAGGGAAAAGGCAACAGAGAGCAACAGTTCTATCTCTGGTTTGACCCAACTGCTGATTTCCATACTTACTCTATCCTCTGGAACCCCCAAAGAATCATGTAAGTTCTTATTTAATCTCCCCTGATCAACCATTTCCCTGTCTTTCTCTTCTGTCCTTTTAATCCTCTATACATAGAGACTGATATGTTGTTTTTCTATTTTGAATCAGATTCTCAGTGGATGGAACTCCCATCAGAGAGTTCAAGAATTCAGAGTCCATTGGTGTGCCCTTCCCTAAGAACCAACCCATGAGGATATACTCAAGCCTGTGGAATGCAGATGACTGGGCTACAAGGGGTGGCCTTGTGAAGACAGATTGGTCTCGAGCTCCCTTCACTGCTTCCTACAGAAACTTCAAAGCAGATGCTTGTGTTATGTCTTCTGGCAAATCATCCTGTGCGTCATCTTCAACCTCATCTTCAACAACTTCATCGTGGCTATCACAAGAGCTTGACACTACTTCACAAGAGAGGCTCCAATGGGTTCAGAAGAACTACATGATATACAATTATTGCACAGACGTTAAGAGGTTCCCTCAGGGTGTCCCGCCAGAATGCAAAGCCTCGTAAAAGAAAATAGACCAAACCATACACTAGAACTTTTGCTTAAATTCTTTCATTCTTTTCCACTTTAGTCATCGTATGATAGTATGATGACATATATGATTATTCTTTATGATGCAATACAATCATATTTCATAATAAAATTACTGTCTTGACTCTTGAGCACTTAGCTAAGACCAGTTTCATATTTCATTTTTCATAGTTCAATAGGGTTTGATTCTTTTCAACACAATCTAAGCATATCTCTATGTGCAGGCAAATAAAATATATCTCATAATACAGCAGATTAATAAAGAGAAAGTAATATTACGATGTGAAGCAAGGCATCACAGTTCAAACTTCAGATATATGAAAGCCGAAAGAATTAGAGTGGCACAAAAACTTCCAAGCCATCTTTGCAATATAATTGAAAGATGTCTTGAATGAGTAAACTGGCATATCCATTTGGGCTAAGATAAGCTATTCACTCACCTTTGACGAATTCTACATTCTCCCATCTCTCACTCTTATTGAAGCATTTTTTGTAGAAGTAAGAGAAGAGTGCAACAGAGGAGGTTAATGAATATTCCTGAGAGACCAAATAGAAAGCACTACAAGACTGAAAAAAATGCATCAGCTCCTAGTAGGTAGATGAACTCTCTTGGGAAAAATAAAACCATAGTTGACAAGGATAAAGGAAAACCGCTGGATATCTGCAGCTTTCTTTTTATCTTATATATATAACAAGGACATAAACTCATAAAGGCAGAGACATTTTAGTAACATATATCGCCTCATTCATTTGGCCTAAGTATACGCATCCTGTGAAAATATTAGAATATTCTCTCAGTATTGTAAGATTGTGTAATCTGAATCATCGTTCTAGGATTGGATATATTACTATATCGTTATGAACCATTAATACCGAAGCTCATCCTCCTGTGTGTGTATACAAATCCTTTTTATGATTATGAAATATACAATGAATTTTAGCCCTCATTTCTCAATGACTTTACAGATGAAATGGCTCATAATGACAAGTGCAGAATAATGACAAATTATACTATTTATATTATTTTGATATCTTACTCCCCTTTAAATTGGAGTATAAATGTCAATAATGTACAACTTGTTACATAAAGTAGTCAACTCGAAGCGTATTAAAAACTTCTGTAAACAAATCATCTAATTGATTTCCAAACCTTATAAGCTCTTTTAAAATTAGATTCTCCTTAATTGTATCTCGAACAAATTGACGATCAGTTTGAATGTGCTATGTGGGTTCATGAACATAGAGTTAGAAGCTATGTGTAACTGTAAAGCATCTTCACTGTTACACCACAGCTTCACGAGTAACGAGGTTTTGAGGCCAACCTCCTTCAATAACTTGTATATCCGTACTATCTCGCGTTCAAATGAGACTGAATTGATTATTTAACAAATTACAAAGCTAAGCAGTAAGTTCATCGCTAGTATTGTAGTCAACACCACAGCATCAATATTCTCAAGTTGTTATTCTTCTCTCCACAAGTAGTAGACTAAAATCTCATGTTTCTATTGACTTTTACTACAGCTACAAGTTCAGGAAATCTCTAACTTTCATCTCATTTGTATTTATTTTTAAAAAAATAATCTGAAAAATTCTGTCTTTAAGTTTTAACTTAATTAAAAGTTCTTTAAATTTTGAGCCCACATCCTAAAGAAAAGTTATCTCGAATTCTTCTTGTTGTCAACCTACAAATTGACAAATATTTCTTAGAATTTCATTGCTGAAAAAACACATGCAATCAATCTTAAAAAAGATGTCTTTTTATATCGTTGAAACTCGGAGATAAAAACTCACGCAGTTCAATCCCTTCCCAAAAGTAGCTTCAAACGAACTCACTGTCAAGTTACTTGTTTCAAGTTTCAACCAAAGATGGTGGAATGGGCTACACGTGTTTTGAAGCGCGTAGGCACGTGCTTTGTGTTAGGCATGAGATGAAGACAAGGATGTTTCGTCCCCATGTCTTTCTCAAGCAAGCCCATCCATGGCGGTGGAGGCTCTCATGAGTTCTCGAATAAAATATAGCTGCAAAAGTTTCTTTCTTTGCTGGCAGTGGTACCCACTGATCAATTAATTATGAAAGGTCTAAGCTTTTCATTTAAGTTTAATCGACACCGCGTTAAAAATTTGGTATTAAATTGAATAGAACCAAAAATAATAGAGTGCAATATGGACAGCTAATATGTTGTTCATGAGCTCTCTTTTTTTGAGGAACATAAACAGCCAGCTAGCTCACTGCATCTTCCACCTCGTTTCCTCATTCCCCTCGTCGTTATAAATAGAGACCCAAGTTCATTCTGATCTTCATCCTTCAGACTTCACAACCCATTAGCGGAAAACATTCCATAATCTCTCTCTCTCTCTCTCATACAACAATGGCTTCTTCTACAACTGTATCATCATTACTGCTGCTTGCACTTAGCTCTCTCATGGTTGTTGCCCTTGCTGGTAACTTGGGCCAGGAGTTTGACATAATATGGGGGGACGGTCGAGGCAAGATGCTCAACAATGGTGACCTTCTCACTCTCTCACTGGACAAAGCTTCAGGCTCTGGATTCCAGTCCAAGAATGAGTATCTCTTTGGCAAGATTGACATGCAGCTCAAGCTTGTTCCTGGAAACTCTGCTGGCACTGTTACTGCCTATTATGTAAGCTCTTCTTCTATTGTTTTGGTATTGCAGGATAATTTGTCAAGAGATCACCCATTATTATTATGACTAAAACTAAATCTGTATCTTTTTGTTGGTACTTGCAGTTATCTTCGAAAGGATCAAACTGGGATGAGATTGACTTTGAATTCCTGGGAAACCTGAGTGGTGATCCTTACATTCTTCACACCAACGTGTTCAGCCAGGGAAAAGGAAACAGAGAGCAACAGTTCTATCTCTGGTTCGACCCAACCGCAGATTTCCACACTTACTCCATCCTCTGGAATCCCCAAAGGATCATGTAAGTTCTTATATATTCTCCACTGATAAACTATTTCTTTGTTTTCCCCTTCTGTCCTTTTGATCCTACGTGCATAGAGAATGATATGTCCTTTTCCTGTTTTGAATCAGATTCTCAGTGGATGGAACTCCCGTCAGAGAGTTCAGGAACTCAGAGTCCATTGGTGTCCCCTTCCCCAAGAACCAGCCCATGAGGATATACTCAAGTCTGTGGAATGCAGATGACTGGGCAACAAGAGGTGGCCTTGTGAAGACAGATTGGTCCCAAGCTCCCTTCACTGCTTCCTACAGCAACTTCAAAGCCGATGCTTGCGTCATATCTTCTGGCAAATCGTCTTGTGCTTCATCTTCAACTTCCTCCTCATGGCTCTCGCAGGAGCTTGACACTACTTCACAAGAGAGGCTCCAATGGGTTCAAAAGAACTACATGATCTACAATTACTGCACGGATGCTAAGAGGTTTCCCCAAGGTCTTCCTCCAGAATGCAATGCCTCTTAGAAGAAAGCAGAGGAATCTCACTATTGAATTCATTTAATTTTAAAGGATCATTCTGGCATTCGTTTGTTGATATAGTGATTTAAGTTTGAATTCTTTCATTCTTTTTGATCTTTTGTCATCAGTATGGTGACTTGTACTGTCATTTTTTTAATGATGTAAAATAAAACCACATTCGTTTTCTTAATGAAATATACCGTTCTCAGTTACTGCAACGGTTTTGTCTGTGATTCCTTGTTTCTCAAATTCATAAGATCATATGCTAAATCGAAGGAGGCTGGCAAATAAAATTACAGATAATGGACTAAGTACTCCTCATAACAATATTCCTTGTGACGAAATACAAAATACAATAACAAATTAAGTGAAGAGATTTATGAGCAAACTAGTTAATGGTAATTATGAAAAGCATAGACAGAAGAATAACAAAGTCACAGAACCTCATCACCATCTCTCTGGCAACACGTCCAACTTGTCTTTATGGCTTCTTCTTTATTTGTTGCTTCTCATAATACCATGCTTGATGCCTTCCTGGAAACTTTCATATGCCTTGGAAGAGAATGTTTGGAGTGATACGGGGAGCTCCTTTGAGGCCTACAGGCTACTGGTCTCTCCCTCTCCCTCTCTCGTACACACGCGCCGCCCCGGGGGGGGGTGTTACTGACCCAGTTTCATTCCCTGAACTCCCTTCCAATTTTATAGTCACTTTAAGCCTCCCACGGCCAAAAAGGAAAAAGAAATTATAATATTTCTTACGTAATTATTCATGGGTTTTTTTTGTTTGGTGAAGTCATGGGTGTTGCTTTGATTAAAATCAAGGTCTGGAAAAAAAAAAGAGAGGCAAATTAAGAGTGAATAGAAATTTTTTTTGTGGCTCAAAAACTGAATATACCAAAGTCAAATGACATTTTATTAAGATTTCAATTTGTATACTAGGATAGAATGAAAAGAAGGAAAATAAAATTAAGAAGAAAATACTTTAAGCATATTAAAAAAAATAACATCGCGCCCATAATTTTTGGAAATTATAAATGTAAAAACTGTTAAATAATAATAACAAAAAGTAGAAATTCTTCCATCAACCATAAACAACCCATTGCCAACAAGTTTATCAAAATGTTCAATTCAGTGCAGAAGTTTATCCCTCAATAATTAGGGAGAAATCTAATCGAATATTGATCATTGTCACGATCCCAAGTATAACAGAATCAGAAATGGAGGCAGGAGAAGACTGGTAATGACATGAAGGAGAAGGGAGACATAATTCTGAAACTAACCAATAACCTTATAATCTAATGACATGATAGCTTTTTTGAAAGTGGAAGATTATATTTCCAATTGCGTTTGTAATCTCGTGCTGTGCTGTTAGTGCATGCCTCTCAAATTCCAAAAAATAAAAGATAAAAAATTCTGAAACTAGAAAGCAATGGTCAAATTGAAGTCCTCCCATCTTATATCATACAAACACTTCTATGGCCTTATGGCTCTATCTGCCTTCATACGTTTTACCTGATGCCCACTGCGTCACCCACGAACCTCCATAATCTTTAAGTCTTCACTGCTGACCCGTCTTAGGTTGTTTCTCGTATTGACAAGAATATATCAATGTTTGTTTTTATGGTATATATATAACTATACATCGTGACATTATCAATTTATTTTTGAGCATCATATGGGAAAGAATTAACTCCCCATACATTTTGTTTTCCCTCCCAAATCTATTACTTCTTCAACCCTTAATATAAAACATATTTTATAGCTCAATTGTTTCATTAAAATGTGTATTATAATAGCTTTTTAAACACTAATCTTTCCAACTATAACAATAGCTTTCTAAATTGATAATACTCCCTCTAATTTTTTTTTTTATATAAACAATAGCTTTTTAAATTTTGCAAAATAAACCGAAGGATAAAATTGATTAAAACCAATAAATGTATAAAAGTTGTAATTTTTTTCCAACTATAACATCATTTGTGAAGAGGATGAGTGAGAAAAGAAAAGAGGAAGAATGACTGGAAAAAAAATATGAGAAAAACATCATTAATAGGGGAAAATGGAATAACTGCATTAAATTGTTTGGTGATAGAGTAAATACATTAAGTTTAGATAAAACCAAATGTTTATATAGAGGATTGAACCAATAAAAGAAAATGTTGCTCAATGGAGGGAGTATTATACTACAAGTTACACTACTAATTTCACGCAACACACAGAAATTTATATTTTGCATCACCATTTATGTTCTTAAAATTTTACATTCTAGCACGTCCATGTATTCATGACCTAGGATAAGACAAGCAGATTATGGGGGCAATCACAATATGAAATATAGTAGCTTACAACGCCTATACATTAATAAATGTGGGACGTCTAATTCAAGCTACCCCGTCAAACATTGGAGTGATGTTTGCATAACAAATACAGAGATTCCTTAAAACCCAAAGCGCCCAATAGAAAGATAAATGAGTTGAATTCTCTCATGGTCATATGGGCATGGACCATCACCAGAAACAACACAAGATGGTCCTTACCTGGAGGGAACCCAAAGCTCAAAGATAAGAGTAAAAAACAATCAAGGGTTTTCCTAAACATCGACATACTGTACAGCAAACTGTACAAAAAAGATCTTCTGCCTAATCATACATGAAGAACTGTGCGTCGTTAAGACTCATAGACTGCATAATTTGTTGGCACTGGAAAGAGGACCTACAATTTGCACAATGTCAGTGAGATCTCAAGGCTATTTTTGAGAGTCTAGGATCATCGTTGGAACAACCTACTCATCATCCAACTCCACTAACTGCGCCCGCCTCTCAGCTGCTTTCTTCCTAATAAAGAAACCCCACCTCATTGCTGCCTTGATCTTCAGCCATCCCACAACAGCTTTGCCTGGGCGAGCGCGATCCTCGTCATAGTTTGGCATTGGTGACGCCATGTACTGTGGGAATGCATAGCCATCTTCTTGCATATTTAAGGGCACATGACCCCCCATGCTGAAGAGACGAAGCAACTGTTGCATATCTTCATTTTCCAGCATCTCATGGCTTCTAATACGGATTTCTTCCTCAGAAAGGAATTCATCAACCCCTCTGTCCCTGTTGTGAGACCACTCCTCGAAAGGATTCAAAGTTGAAGGCTGAATTGACGAGCCTCCAACTTGGAACCCAGATGTTGATGGCTGAGGAGGACCAAGGGCCAAACCAACTGGACCATGATTGTTTCGGGAGCTTTGTGTTTGCTGGGCATTGCCGAGTAACTGGTCCTGAGATACAAATGAACTGCTGTCAAACTGGTTCCGAGAGTTGGAGTTTGACACCAGGGGCTGAGTTTGATATGTAACAGCCAGATTATCATTATAACCTGAAAAAGGTGACACAAAGACGATGTAAAATCAGCTGGCCAATACAGGGGATAGTGTATCACATTACTTTACATGCATACAAATATGTCAAGGACAAAAAACATTGTTACTGTACATGTATATTAGCTATTGTGCATAGATATGGGAGAATAAAATTGAAAAATTGGCAAGAAAAGCATGTCTAGGGGTAATGGTACAGAACCACATCCATTGCGAATAATGAAAAAGAAAAAGAAAAAGGAGGTGGTGCATATGGTCCATCAGACATGATTTTGAACAGCAGTAACACTTACCTCCAACGGGTAGTCCTGAATTCAGTTGCTCAGAAGGCACCGTAACTGGGAGGGCAGACTCTGGTTGTTGATGATCTAAGCCGTTGACAGTCAAGAATGATTTTCCATCATATTCTACAACTTGATCCCAATTGTCATATGCCTTCTTTACTAAGGAATCTACATACACCTGTACTTGCAAAAGCATTTTAAAGGCATACAGGGTTACCCTTCAACCAGACCAATCAAAAAGCTTTGAAAGTAGTCTGCAAACTTTGAAACTAGTCAAATCTTTAACTACTACAATGCTAAGCAAACTAATTATTTTTCAGTCAGCAATGCAGGATGTGAATGTTTGGTTGAGTAAATATCATGCTCGCTCAACAATGCAGGATGTGCATGTTTGGTTGAGTAAATATCACCACCCAGGAAAAGGGGGGGGGGTAGATTGTTGCAAAATGCCAGCAGAAGTGATTCATCCAACTAACGGACAAGGACAAACTATTACAGACAACCCATCATTTGAAAATCGAATAGTGGTATACAATGTCAAAGAAAGAAATGAATAAAGTTGACTAACCTTCTGGCTATCAGAAAGAGAATCAGCAGATAAAAATTGTTCTCCAGAAATAAGGCCACGCAGCTCATAGATGTTGTTAAAAACAACACCAACGTTTTTTGTATCTTCTGGATAATAAACATAGAGCTTCCCACTTAAAATGCAAGTCTTTGCATGTTCTAAGAGAGCATCCCACATTTTGTTTGACATGCCACTTCCAAGGATCTACAATTGAAGGATATAAGAAAATGATTGCAAAGAAATAACTTTGAAATTTAGAAGCAACCCCTAAACTTACATGCCGTAATTTCTGTTGATCTTGGACCACAAGTCGAAGAAAGTCTTCAACCGTGAATATTCCAGCAGAATTAAGTTTCTTGTGAAATGATCCATCTTTTCCAATCTTCTCCAACCTCCATACATCATCATTCAGTGCAGGTGGATAATGCTTCTTATACACTGTAAATAGGATCAAATGTAAATATGAAAAGCTTGTACTACAACAGATAAGGAGGTAGAGCTATATCAGAAAGGGAAAAAAACTAGACAGTGTAAAAGGCATAACCCACATTCTCCTCTGTGGTCTTTAACAGTGAAAGCCTCTGTCTTAGCTTCACGGACACGTATGGATTCACAAAAACCTGAGGCAACCTTCATGCCAAGCCTAAATTTGCGGCTCCTTATCCAACTTGAATTATCTGTAAATGTCAGTTCCCCCAATGTTCCAACACCTTCCTTGAGTGTCACCTGAAGGTCCCCAGTCAACAAAGGTCTCTTACCTTCACGCTCTTTCACCACATGGCTTTCAAATTCTTCCTGTGACCAGTCTTCATCATCTTCATTATTAAAATCACCTTCAAGGACAACAACGTCAAGTTTTGCACAGGCTTCAGGTCCAGTTGTTACAATGTTTCCAGTGTTGGAATCAATCAGAACAACATGAATTGCTGCACCATGCTCGCCTTCCACTTTTCCTCCAGTGAAGAGGGGAAGAGATAGCCGGGATCTAAAATGGAGTTGCAAGTTTCTTCCATCTGGACCTTCAATCATTTTGGGTGGGGACCTGAAATATTTCAAAGTTTAAGAATATACCATCCTCACCACGAGTACAGAAGTAGACATGGCAAAAGTTTAGATATAATATGAAAGGATTGTGAAAGAAACTTGAAACGCAGAATAATTGTCCTACCAAATCCTCAAAGGCCAAGTCAACAAGGCATTTAAATGAAGACCCGATCAAATAAATATAGCCAAACTTGGCTTACCTATGCATCCTAAGGGACTGCAGGGGACTGAACACAACTCACAAAATGATTTCTATGAAAATGTTCCTCAACATCTTTTCCAACCAACGAGCAGAACAAATTTTTGGCAGTATGATCATACACACGGAAATCTAAACCACATCATTATTGCATATTAGTGTAGGTCACCTGTCAAACTTTGAGACTACATTTTCCACCTAGGCTACGTCCAGCAGTTGATGAGAGGAGACAGGGAGTCATCAATGGAATAGAATGAGCCAATACTAACCCTGTAATTAGAATGTGATTCTAGCCAGTTTATAGCTAAATAGGTTATAGTTGTAACTTCGTCACCTGTCTCTTTCATTTCATCCCAAAAGGGTTTTTTTTTTTTTTTTTGGGAGGAGGGGGAGGTCGAAAAATGTTGGGTTTTGAATGACAAGGGATCTTGGAGTCCCTCCTTTGGCATTCCAATACATCCCAGCAATGAAGCAACAGTTTAGTTCGTATTAGACCCTTGTCATCCATCCATACACAAACAGAGAACCCCTCAGAAGTTATACATTCTAAGAAAGACCACTTCATTTATGCCAAATTCAACTGCAGAAAATGAACTCACAATATAGAGCAGACTGACTTAATTCATTAAGCAGTCCACAGTACCAAAACCCATGTTTCCTCTGTTTACATACACAAATATGAAAATACGCATGAAAAATATATAGATGCATTATAATAAAAGGGAGATTTCTAACAATCAATAGGCAAACTTGGAATTAATTGCCCCAAATTGTAAAATTTCTTAGACCTTCCACTAAGTCTGGCAGGACCTAACTTCGCCAAAGCACGTTCAACTTCCTCACTAACCTGTGTCACATTAGTTCCACTGAAAGTCAGGAACCAAATGAATAAATTGTAATGAGCATAGGGTAAATTACGTGACAATATAATGTAAGTTCTTGCATACAAACAGTTTTGTTCATTTCCCTAACCACATAGAAAACAAACAAAGCTTACACACAAAGCCACAGATGATCTACAGACAAGTAAGAAAAAAATGGGATGGAATTAAGTGGATAACTGGAAGTAAAAGTTAGACATGAAAAATAATTTGACATTAGATGGGATCTTGTTATATCAATATGTAATTTCAGTCTATATAGTAATAGAAACAAAAACTTCAAAAGGATGAAAATAGCAAGAATAGCAGAGAGTTGGGGCAGAAAGAAGATAGCTCGTACAATATTCAAGTCAAAAAAGAAAGAAACCACAACCCAGAAGCCAGAACACTTACAACTCGACGAAGAATCGGTTCCAATGATGAGCAAAGCTTCTGCAAACTGTCCACTTTGAGGGCTTCTACAATTACACTAAAAAATAAATGCTTGTCAGTGAAGGGAAACTACTAGGAGAAAATTAGAAAATAGTTTGAATAACGAAGGTTAGGAAATAAAATAAAATATTGTGACCTCCCTAGGACTTTGCATTAGATGCGAGAACCTGCCTTCTGTTTAGAAAATGTACATGGACCACTTATATGTTGCAAAATTATGACCATTTAGCCCCTTCTACGGATCAAAGGCCACAAACCCTAATTCTCATGCATTTTATGAACATCCCATGAGGAGATTTCACATAGACAAGGATGTTCTCATCATTTATCTAAGTTAACATTAAGTAATCCACTAACCAATTCTATGGTTAAAAACAAAAGCTGTCATGTTCAAAGTTGGTTCCAGGTTTAAACCTTATTCAGAATATAGATATCACTTTAGTAACTAGGTTGTTAACCATTAAAATTTAAAACAACATGGTTAGCAAAAACCTTATTTCAAGGTCAAGAGGCTTGACCTTTGGAGGTACAGAGGAATTGAAAGGGACTGATCACTGGGGTAACTAAGAAAAAGGGGGATTGAACACACCAGTGTCCTTTAGTAGGACAAGAAAGCTTGATCCCGAGATCTATCCTCTTTTGGGGAATTACCTCAGTATTTACAGAATAAAAGACAAGAAAGCTTGATCCTGAGATCTATCTTCTTTTGGGAAATTACCTCAGTATTTACAAAATAACAGACAGAGTTCTTAGCATAAAAGCCTTTCTACTGAGCTCAAAGGTTCGGAGAAAGCTAAGAAACGGCTTCATAGAGCAATTGGGCAAGAGAAAACGTTAGTTTTAAAGCAGGAGAGTTCTGGAAAGAACTAAGATGGTGTATCTAAAAGTGTGCAAGCGAGTGCGTCACTCTAAAGACCAGAAGGCTCTATTTATAGTGATGTCAGCATAACCCAGATAAAAATAAAAACCATTTTAGTGGAAATGTTCACATGAGCTTCTACAGCAAATATGAAGGGTGCCACAGTCTCAAACTTGCTAACGAGGAGTATGCACCACTGCACAATGGCAGCATGCTGTAAGACCATGGTGGTAGCTCGTGTAAGCAGCCACGTTAACATTCCTCTTGCAAACAGATAGCAGGACAGGTTAGGGAATATAACTCCGAAGAGGGAAGTAATATAAAAATATCTTCAGGAGCAAGCAGATTGTTCAATAATAGTGGCACTGGCATTACCCTAACTAATTCCAACTAGACCAGAAACAGTAATTCTATAGAACCATTTAACAGAAGGAAGAATTCCCATTACCTGGCAAGAGCAGGCCTCTTTCTTTCAGGCTGCTCATCGTCCCCGCCCTCCAGTGTCCTTTTTCCCATTCCAATTGCGTTCCGCTGCATTTACAGTTCCTTCAATACCACAGATTAACAGATCTGCAACCACGCAAACCACAAAAGTTAGCATTCTCAGCTAGACTATCAAACCCTAGCTGAGTCAAAGGCAAAAAAAAGGTCATATTCACATCAGATCTCAAACATCAGACAAATTGAAGCCCAATCGAGAGCGAGCGCGCGTGCGCGAGAGAGACCAAAAAAGAAAATTGTAGCCAAAGATTTAGAGCGGGGCAAAGAAACTTTGACGATTGAACTCACGGAGAAAATCAAATTGATTATAATTGGGGAAGGGGAAGAAGAGGTAGAGATGGATAGCTCACATGGAAGTGGGAAAACAAGGGAAAATACCAGAGAGGGAATTTTGTAGTGTTTGGTAAGAGAGCGAGAAGTTCGAAATCATGCAATGTTGAAGTTACATAAACTGAAGGAAGTGGTCGCCGCACTTCATTACTTGTATTACTGTGGTCTTCTCTGGCGACTCGGGGCTGAAGGCAGGAGTAATCGACTACCCCAAGGAACATGTCAAGATGGTAGTCCTCATTGCATTAATCATTTGATGTCCCAAGACAAGAATTTTGATCAATTTAGTAGGATGAAATTGCTGGTTCATGATAGTGGATTTCATCAGTATGGTATCGGAATATTACCCTCGGACTTCATGTCCAGTAATGTTTAAGTGGCTCTTCTTGGAGTCGTTGAAGAGTAAGAAGAAACGAGCAATCGTAGCCGTACGTTGATTACTGGTGGACACCAGATAAGCCTCGGGATAGGACCTGATGACGTCGTCTGATGATTTGGAGATGACGTCATCTTTAACTTTTATTCATTTAATATTTTAATTCAATTACCCTATCAACGACATCTATGTATAACATTTCGATCAATATTCAATTGTAATTAATACAGTCTTATGCAATATAAAAATTCAATAATTGAATTGCTAGATATACTTTTTTTTTTGTGCCAATGGAATTGCTAGATATGCATCCTAGTGTTATGTAGAAAATTGAGGGTGAAAGTTGAAGATGAAAACCATTCTTACATTTTTTTTTTTACCTTTTCTTTTCCCTCAATCTCTATTCTTTCGGCCATGTGCAGCTGTTGGCAACCAAAGTATTTTTTATTTTATTCAAAGAAGTTTAAATAACTTATCAAAACCATTATAAAAAATCCCAACTTATAAAAACACTGACATCTTGATTGGTTATAGATTCAAATCCACAATCATATTCATAAAATATTCGTTAATGGAAGACGCGGAAATACTAATAGACATTGAATTTAAACACTTTTCTTAACAGAGATTTAAAATTTAATTCATCACATTTTGAAAAAATGACACATTCTATTAAGTCCGACATTGTTTATCTAACGGAACACACTTAAATACTAACAGATATTAAATGCAGACACTTTTTTCAATAGATGTTTAAAACTTAATTTATCACATTTCTGCTAAGTCTAACCCCGTTGATGGACTTGTTTTTGATAAAACCCAAACGACAATGTTTGTTATTTTCTTTTGTTTTAAAAAAAAACAAATCTGACTTCATACGGGGCCTTTCATGAGTTAGGATTTGTCCTTCACATCCAATAAAATTGGATCAAATTTAGTAGTTTACATCACAAGACAAGATTTCTTTTGCACAGAAGGGCTGTTGTGAAGGCAAATGCTCACTAAAAGCTGAAATTGTCCTAGTTGGATGTCAGAGCGTTTAATATCCATACAATACAAAGGATCAAATGAAAAAGGGGGTGGCAAACAAAAAGCTGAGCTATTACTAAAATATACTACTAATTAAGCCTCAAAAAACCGTTACAATTAAGGGTTTGTTTGGCAATCACTTAAAAAGTATTTTTACACAAGTCGAGACAAAACTTCTCTCACATACTTACCTCAGATTGTGTAAAATCACTTAAAAAAGCTATTTCCAAACATACCCTAATACATGACATTGAGCTTAGAGGACAATTTTACTTTCGAGTCTACACGTAACCTGCATAAGAAGTGCTCTGCTTCCTGCTTGCGGCAAGCTAAAACCAAAAGTAACGAGTTCATAACTCAGAATATTTATCTATGGTGTTTTGAGTAAATTCTTGAAGTCTCTGGTAAAGTTTGACAAGTAACTCATTGCAAGTTTGGGGAGATGTGCAGGGTCCACACATGAGGTATATGACGTTGCCCAGAGGCCTCATGTAAATGCCATCATCCCGAAGATCCTGAAGAAGCGATCTTGCATACAATGATCCATACCTGTGAACTTGAACATTAGTATCATTGACCAAAACAGAAAACGAACTTGACAGTTACTATCAACCCCTGTGAATGAAGAGTAGAATGAACCACAAAGTTTTCAACTTTGAACTTTATTCCTTCGCCTGAACCCTATTTGCCCTTGATGCAGTCACATTCAAGATGATAACTTGAAAATGTCCATAAGTATAGCATTTCTTATAAGGATCTAAATCCTTTGCATTTAGTAAGTAAATGCATGGGGGCATAAGAAAATATAAAGTAGGGAGAAATATCCCCATGCTAGAGGTTGCCCTCAAGCAAAAAATGTAAGTACACTTGCAGATGCCAAAATATTAACAATAACTTGCCCATTCCTTAAATTACTACAGTACCACAAACTTTAGAATGAGTGTTACAATGGTATATTGCTTATTACATTGTCCAACGCTGGCAAAAACAAAAGGTGGTTGTAACTGGCCAAAAAAAAAACTTGACAATTTGAAAGGATCGAGCGTTGAAATCCTAGAATTAATTGTTGAAAGGATTTTCTTTATTCATTTTTTTTTTTCAAAAAAGGGGTCAAGTTTGTGAATCGATACCCAGAATTTTGGCCTTCTGCTTTAAGTTCCAAGGCACAGAGAGTTCCTAATGCAACTACTCTTTGAACAGCAGGGTGTGACGAAATCTGATCAACCAGTCTAGCATCCCATAACTGCAGTTTTAGGGATAAAATATCACTGAACTTTCCAAACAGCAAAAGTAACGAACTCGGTTAAAGCAACAATTTGGAATTTCATGCAGACCACTGTAGAAACAAGGTTAAAGAATGCATGATAGGAAGGAATAGCGTGTGCATTTAATCTATAGGACAAGGTTTGCGTGTTTAAAACCCACTTTAATAAAGAAATTGAACTAAAGAGTAGATCTTATATTAAGGATTGGAAGGATAATAAATAATTATATTCTTACAAAACCAAATATGGGGGAAGTTTTCTCATCCAATTCATATTTACAAATACTTTGGTATGCCAATTACCCTTATTTAATAAACCAATGCTTAACTAGTTTTATCAAAGAGACAAAAACACAACATCTATTTATAGATTGTGTACTGCTTAAAGTAAAATTCGTACACCCTAACCGAAAAAAATGTAGTCCAAAACTATGCATTTATGGATGTAAGAAGCTGATAAGAAAAAGTAAGAAATCAAAACAAACTGCAGTAATCTTACCTCTCTAAGTAACATTCCATCAGACATGATATTGGGATTTAAACAAGGGTCTTTAAACCACTTGATTGATTTAGCTGCAGCCATGCATCCCATGGCATGTGCAGAGTAAGAATGCCCATGCAAAAGAGCCGTCAACTAACCAGAACAAAGAGAATGCATCAATTAATAAGCCATAAAAGGACTATCCAGGAGCTTTGCGTGGCATAGAGACAAAACACAAGCAGGACCAAAAGGCAAATAATACCATTTATCAAAATTCCACCAGAAAAACATTAATTAAAAAAATAAGAGAGCTTAAAAATTTCAGGTGAAGAAAAAAAATACACCACATATATTTTCTTCTGAAGGCAGAAAAGGGAGAGCTGTAGCCATTACTCAAATCATATTCCTTTCCATCATGACAACATAATTCTATCACAAGAAGAAAAAGAATCCTTAAAACTATCACGATATTGGCAACAAATCTCTTTCCTCTTGATAACAGATTCGACTCAAGTAACCACAACATTCTGGAGAGTAGAAACTTCATTCCAGGAAGACCAGAGATTTTCTTGCTCAACACACGGATAAGAACAACAACAACAATAAAACCTGGTCTCACTAGGTGAGGTCGGTTACATGGATCAAATGACGTCATTGCACTCTATTATAAACCATATCCTTGGATAGATTAATAACAAAAAAATCTCTCTCTATAACTTTCTTGAGAGTGCGCTTCAGTCTTTATCTACCCCTTCTCAGAGGACTCTACCCAGTTGGTCCACCCTCTTTACTAATACCTTCAATAGCCATGTTTGCACATATCCGAATCATCTCAAATGATTCTCCATCATTTTCTCCTCAATGGCTACTATAACAACTCATCCACAAATTTCATCATTAAGGATAAGAACAACAAGTAATATAAAAAATATTTGGAATTGAGATGCAAGCTTCAGCCCATTTTGACCTTCCTTAGTAGTTTACATAGGTCAATTGAGGGAATAAAGTGTCCATCTTATGATTTAGGCCCAACTAGTCAGCCTCAAAGAATAGCTTTCAGAAAAATGAAATACCTTTGAGTCTCCAACAAATGAATCAAACACGGCATCGGTTGCCAGAGTGACAGCCAAGGGTATAACACCACCTGTCATCAGCTTCCCAAAGCAAGCAATATCTGGCATGCAATGAATTAGCTCCACAGTAGTCTGTGAAGAAATATAAACTGTCAACTACTTGAAAGAGATACAGATTCCAACTGGAGAAAGAAAACATTAGTCCCTAAGTGCAATCACCTCTACTCCCAAACGCCAGAAACCAGTAAAAACTTCATCAAAGATGACAGGAACTTTTCTTTTGTGACACTCATTAACAAGTACACGCTGAAAAAGGGGATCAACCATGTGCATTCCTCCGGCAGCTTGTATAACTACAAACAGTTCAGGATTAACATCAGAAGATCAAGACTAGAAAAATGTACATGAATGCTTAATTTCATCCAATTAGAAATGTTCACAAGAAACATGGAAGAAGAGCCAAAACCTATCAGGTCTAGCCTTTATTAAAAGCATAAATCAAGTGAGGCCCAACCTGCATGAAATTGAAAAATGTTATTCGCAGCCCACCTCAGCTCTTACTATCAATGAATGCAATCAAAGTAGGAAAATTCAGAGGTTTCCCGTAACATCTTAAAAGAAGGTGCTTAGAAAACCAAGATGAGTTTTCTGTATGAAAGATCTACATTTGCACAGGCGGTTGTTATGCTATGGAGTATGGACATAGCATCAAGTTTAGACAAGTGGACTGATCTGGAAGCATCTCTATTGAAATTGATCAGAGCAAGGATGTCCATTTGGCCCAAGTTCGGTAAATGACTATTTAGCTATCTGAAGAACAGAATCAAGCCTGTTACGCGTTCAATCATTTGGCATACAACCCTGGCCCAAAATTGGTGGATGAGTAGTCATTTGAAAAGCCATAAATGTCTGTTTCCTTGTCAATTGGACTTTTACATTATTCTAAATATTTAAGAATAAGTTATGATATATTTTTAACAAGCTCCCAGAAAGTCAATGGACAATGTTCTCACTAAATTCTTAGAGGAATAGGTCTTGGAAGTTGCACCAGCTTGTCTAGCATTAAAATTGGAATTTAACTTTGTTGTTTCCCATGCTTGGAAGATCGTTCCAAGTTATCTATTAATAGTTTGTCGGATATAATATTCAGAAGAATTGAATTTTGATTGATCAAAGAATTCAAAGAGCCTTTTCACTTCTATTATTCTGTAACTTTTAGGTGGACTCCATGGAGCAGGGAACGGGTTAAGCACTTCTGTATCTCTTTGGTGGATTCCATTCAGTGGTGACTACAAACTTATTCAGTTTTGTCTCTCTCTAAGTGGTGTCTTATAAAGTGTGGTGAACTTTTGTTCACTCGTTGCCAGTTCATTTCTAATCATTTCTCCATATTCCAGTATTGGATTACTGTGATTTTGGTATGCATCTTGAATTTCAGAATCTCATTCGTTTACTAGTTTTGAAATCACTCCAATCCAAATTCTCTTTGGTGGCTTCTATTCTTTCTCCTCCAGTACTGTTTCAAATTCTGAAACAGTCATCTCATGTTCACTCCCAATTTTTTCCAGCAACATGAGCAGATTTCAATCACTGGACCACAAAGAATTAAATGACAACAAAAGAAATTAAGGAAACATAACCAATTATCTTACCTGGCTCCATAATCAATGCTCCAATACACAATCCTCTATGTCTAGAAAATAGTCCTGATATGTAAGATGAATACACTTGAGCAAGTTCTGACTTGTCCCGGCCCTCATAAAAGATTTCATCACGTGAAGCAAAAGCTGAAAATGTGTCAAAAAAGGTACAAAGTTCAGTCCAAAAATAAAACAATCGAATAAACAAAGTGACACTTTAAACATTCGTAAAGAAAGAAATATTCAATAGGTGGAAATTTCAAACTTACTGATAAGTTCATCTTTAAGACTTTCACTATGGAACCCCTCGGGTAAGGAAAGGGTCCATGTACTGTTGCATATGAACACAGTAGGAGGATCCATAAAAAGACCTCTGCCAGTGTACCTAGAAGTTTTGAATGAAAGCCACATGAGTTTCATTAGTAGAAAGTTTTAGAAAATCAAAAGGAACCCAAGAACAAAATGGTTATACATATTTTTTTTTTGGTGAAAAAATGGTTATACATGTATCAACTAAATACTGATTTCAAAGCCACCAATAAACCTACAGCCCTTTTAATTGATGCCTCTTGATAGCTTGCAAAATGACATGAACCAAGATCAATTAATGAAGACAATTTAATGCATACAGAGCAGACCATATATATACCACGGTTGTTGAAGGAAGCCTGTATAAGAAGATGCTGCTTGTGCTTCCATGGCACCCAATGTATCACCATGATAAGAACTCTTAAGTGCGAGAACCTGAAATTAATCAACTGATGATAGTTAGATGTCTACTTCATAGGACTTAAAAACAGTGCCACTGTGCTCTCAGATATATCTTGTACATTCCAGTTGTTCGAAGAATTATGGTGAACACACAACTACTTGGATCAATTGTTTTATCAGTCTCCATCATTATCTTTGTTGCTATGTAATTAGAGGAATAAGTGGCAGAAAACATGGGATAAGGTAGTAAGGAATATTGTCTCCTTGTTTTCTGCCACTTCTCCTTGTTTTCTGCCACTCATGTATGGTTTACCTAACTAGTATACTCTATATATTGGGTGTAATCTTCTTCTGTAAATGATTGAAATAAGATTAAGACATTATTTGTCTTCATGGTATCAGAGCCTCTTAGATTCTAGGGTTCCAGAATTGCTTTCTGACTTTCTGGAGAAAGAGGGAGAGAGTATACAGTACATAAAGAGAGAAAGAGAGTAGGAACGATCTGTCCAGGTTCCAATATTGCGACACACGCCACCCAGGAAGCTTCCCTGTGCTCCGATCGGCCTAACCCCGGTGGTCCGATCGGATTCCGACGTCCAGAAGGCGGCGCGTGGAGTTCACGCGCCGACGATCCAGCAAGACTCCGACGGCGCGTGACGGCGCGTGAGGGGTCCGTTTACGACGGCGTTTCCGGCGCTGTGATCGTCTGACTCATTCCGGCAAACCCCCGGTGGTCCGATTGAATTCCGACGTCCAGAAGGCGGCGTGTGGCGGCGCGTGTAATTCACGCGCAGACGTTCCAGCAAGACTCCGACGGCGCGTGACGGCGCGTGAGGGGTCCGTTTCCGACGTCGTTTCTGGCGTTGTGTCGTCTGA
>QFDD01002440.1:0-22469 GCA_006871305.1 Vachellia collinsii | reverse complement strand
GTCCAGCCACGTTGGCTTTTACATCACCAAAGGTTAGGTATACAAGGTGACTCTATAAAAAAACTTGATAGGGCCCTTTACAACTCTGATTGGAGGAAATAGTTTGTAAATGCTACAGTTAAAGTAGGAACCAGAACTCAATCGGACCACCATCCTTTGTTTGTTAAGCTGGATGCAAACAAAAATCATTGTGAAAGAAGACCTTTTCGGTTTGAAGCCATATGGCTCAAGCATGCAGGTTTCAAAGACATGGTTAAAAGTCCCTGGAATGGAGACAAGGCCATAGGAGAAGAATTACAGGGTCTACTACCCCAACTTCTTCATTGGAATGTCAATTCTTTCGGGCACATCAAAGGGAAGAAAAAGGAATTGATGAGCAAACTTAGAGGAATTCAAAAGGCATCTCAGTTTAATTCTAATCCTCATTTGGAGGAACTGTAAAAATCTTTAAGATAGGAATTGGATGATATCCTTGATAAGGAAGGGATATTTTGGTACCAGAAAGCTAGAACGCAGTGGCTTCAAGATGGTGACCGCAATACCAAGTATTATCATGTCAAAACAGCTGTCCAAAGAAGGAGAAACCGGGTCACTATGCTCAAGAATGACAACAACCAGTGGGTTAAAAGTGAAAAAGAAGTTGGAGACATGGTAAACAAGTTTTTTAAACAACTTTTTCTAGAAGAGATGACCTTCAGACCTTGTTATACAACAAAACGCTCTTGGCCAGTGTTAGGAAATGAGGAAAATAATGAATGCACCTGTCTCTAATGAGAAAATTAGGGAGGCAATGTTTGCGATAGGGGGGATGAAAGGTCCAGGAGAAGATGGTTTTCAAGTAATTTTTTTTCACAAGTGTTGGGATATTGTGGGAGCAAGTGTGTGTCAGTCAATTAAGGAGATGTGGAAGGATGCTGAGAAGATAAGAGATGTGAATAAGACTTTAATTACTCTCATTCCTAAGGTGGATAGCCCCGTAAAAGTTAATCAACTACAACCTATCTCTTTGTGTAATTTAGTTTATAAATGCCTATCCAAGATAATTGTCCAGAGACTGAAGCAGTTTATGACCAAATTGGTTTCCCCATACCAAGTGAGCTTTGTCCTTGGATGTAATATTCATGACAACATCATCATTGTGAATGAAATGCTACATTCTATGAAGATGAAGAAAGGCAAGACGGGTTTCAAGGCTATCAAGGTTGATCTTGAAAAAACTTACGATAGACTAAAATGGCACTTTATGGAAAAAGTCTTAGGGGAAATAAATTGCCCTCAAGAGATGATTAAAAAGATCATGGGTTGTATGGATAATGCAGAAACAAGAATTCTTTGGCATGGCAAGAAACTAGAAGGATTTAAACCCACTCGAGGGCTTAGACAAGGGGACCCTCTCTCCCCTTACCTCTTCATCCTGGGCATGGAAAAACTCACCCACATGATACTAGACAGAGTGAGAGAGAAACAGTGGAGAGGAAATGAGAGAGGGACGAAAAGGTCCTATTATTTCGCATATGATGTTTGCAGATGACTAGTTCTCTTTATCGAAGCTAACACTAATCAGATTGAAGTTGTTTTGAATGTTTTGCAAAAGTTTGAAAATATGTCAAGACATTAGCCAAGAAAAGACAACTAAAGTTTTCTCGCCCAACGTAGATCAGAATACCAGAAAAGAAATATGTAGGAAGAGTAATTTCAAGCAAGTTGATGAGATAGGACGTTCCCTTGGAGCCTATATCACTTTCCCTAGGAGAAGAAAAGATAAATATAGAGCCATAGTGGAGCGAGTCAAGAAACAGTTCCAAGGATGGAAAGCATCTAGTCTCTCAATGGCAGGAAGAATCACTCTTGTTAATTCTGTAGCCCAATCAACATGAAAGTTACCTAAAGGGGTCAAAGAACTGGAAAGAGAAAGTCACAGATTTGTTTGGGGTGAGGAAAGAGACACCCAAAAATGGCATGCCATTTCATGGGAGAAGATGTGTCAACCCAAGGAAGAAGGAGGGATGGGCATCAAATCTCTTGAGAAAACTAATGAAGCTATTCTCTTCAAGGTTCTGTGGCGAATGTGTATCAGACCAAATGAACTATGGGGTCAGGTTCTAAATGGTAAGTATGGTCAGGGCAGAGATATAGCAGATGAGTTAGTGACCAAGGAAGTGATTTAAGGCTATGGAAAGAATTAGCAAAATTGTGGGAGAAGTTCTGCAGTAATGTAGAATGGAACAGGGAGTCAGATGAGGAAAGAAGGCCCTAGAGAATTAGTGTGGCTAACAATGACGAGGAGAATGAACTTAAGTGGAAACTCGCAAAAGATAGTGAGTTCTCCACCTCATCAGTTTATCAAGGGATGCAAAACATAGAGAGGGTTCCAGAATCATTTGATTGGAAAAACATTTGAAAATTAAAAGTTCCAAAACGTGTGAAGGTCTTTGTATGGCAAATGCTACATAAAAGATTAGCAACTAAAGATATTTCAAGGAGATGGGACGGAGTAAATGGATCATTCTCTATCTGTAATTTGCAAACGGGGGATCAATTACATGCTCTAAGGGATTGTCCGATAGCTACTTTGATCTGGAGAAAAATCATTCCTGCTCACCACAGGGAGGTCTTCTTTGGAGCCCCATGGATAGAGTGGGTAACCAGAAATTTTAGGAAGAAAAGTACTCATGAGGGGACTATGAATTGGCCAGAATTTTTGCCATCACATGTTGGTTAGTGTGGAAATGGAGGAATAAACAAGTTCATGAAGAAAATTTTGAGATGCAGCAAAATACAATCAAAATTATACATCAGATTGTGGACGATTGCAGAACTAGGAGGACAGGTGAGATGTTGAAGGAATCTAAAGAAGAATGTGTCATGGTTCAATGGCTACCCCCACCTAAAGATTGGTGCAAGCTAAATACGGATGGTTAGAGTTCTTCTCAAGGGCACGGAGGCTATGGTGGTGTAATAAGAGGGGATTGCGGAGAATGGATTAGAGGTTTTTCTATCCAACTCCAAGATACGGATGCTGTGGAAGCAGAATTAAGGGGTCTCATAGAGGGTCTGACAGTGTGCTGGGAGTTAAGATTCAAAAAGGTAATTGCAGAAGCGGATGCAGAAAGGATTATTCAAGCACAATAGCGGAATGAAAAATTGATAGGATACACGCACCTTCAGTGGCAGCTCCGTTACATTTGTCGAGGCAATGGACCGTGCAGCTTCAACATGTATACAGAGAAGGTAACCGTTGTGCTAATAAACTGGCAGCTTTGAGTCCGGAGGAACATCACTGGAAAACCGTTTGGAGCACGCCTCCTCCGAATATCTGACAGATTCTAGAAGAAGATAGGATAGGGATTGCGTTCCCGAGACTGATGTTAGTATAGCTTTGGGCTTTAGCCCCTTTCATTCACCCAAAAAAAGAAAAACTTGGATAGATTATAACTTAAAGATTTGAGTCAATAACTTCAATAACCAAAATTTTGGTGCAATTTATTTAAATAAAAAAGAAACAAACATTTTTGGTAACTTGGTAAAAATGTGAAGTTTTTGTTGAAGTAATATGGCAGCGTTTTGTTTTCTTGGGCTGCCATACTTAACCTCAATAACCATAAAGACCCTTTCTCTCTATCTCTCTCACTGTTAAACATTCAGAAAACTGAAACAAAATAGGTTAAGATTGGCTAAAAGCTAAAAATTTCTAAATTGAGTTTCTTAGTCAAAATTTATTGGGATTCCAGATGTTTTGTGTCAGTTGGAGTTTATTTATTACTTTGGGTTGTTATGTTCTTTACTATTTTGTGTACACTGGGTTTATTTAATTTACTCTCTGTAGGTTACATGATCTTGTAAAAAGCCCAATTCTTTTATGTACATTTTTATTTATGTTTGAGCAAAATTGTCTTTTAGAAAAAAAAAAGACAGATGATGACTTGTGAAACTCTCGGTCGCTAGACTCTTGAAGGACGCTGCTTCGAAAATGAAGTCAAAAACAAGAAAGCAAAAAAACACAAAGGTAAAGAATTGATCAAACATGGAGAAGTATATGAAGACCTTCAATGTTGAATATATAAATATATATATATATATATCTAAGAACTTGTTCACAAGGATCACACGTAACACTACACCAATTCCTACATCAGAATTGTTTTGATTAGGCTGATCTAAGGATTGTGAAGTCTTTCCAGAGAAGAAATGAAATTGCATATTTGACAAAAGTTAACCCATTGACCTGAAAAGATATACTGCAAAATTTTCATACCTTGACTGAACTTTGTAGGATCTTTTCGGTCAAAAACAAGATTAAGTTCTTTTGTCTTCATTTGCCTTTGGCTAACCTTGGTGAAAAGAGCACGAAAACACCCATTTTGCCTTGTTTGAAATGTCAAAGGTAAGCCTTTCAGTAGCAACTTCTTGTATCACCATTAAAGGCAAAAAATTTAATATTTATTTTATTTGTAAAACTTTTTATTAAAAATAATATTTAAAAAAATAAAAATTATGAAATTAATTATTATATAAATGTATAAAAAATTATTATTCAATTAATAATATACTATATATAAAATAAAATGCAAATACATAAAAAAATAAACACATATATTAAAATTATTATCCAATTTGTTGGCAAAAACATAAATTATCATCCAATTTACTTTTAGTTTCTAATAATATTATACATTGTGTATATATAGATATATGTATAAATATATACATAAATGTGTATATATATAAATGTCTATAATTTATTATGTAGCAAAATATTATATATATATAATTAAATATGCGTTTAAAGTATGCAAAGTCATTTCAGCTTAACAGTCAAATGCTCACTCGTGGGCCTAAAAGGTTGGAGATTCGATTCATAAAGAAGGCAAACTTTCATATTTATCAACTGGCGACATGTGGCGTGAGGTGGTATATATGTGGCGACATGTGATGTGCATAGAATGGTGGTGATATAACAGTCGTTGATGGCATAGTGCCGGTCAATGACAATGTGGCAGTCATCAGAGTATCTATTATTTTTTTAATAATTGTAAAAATATTGGTGGCCACAAAAAATTGTTTTAGAATTTCTCATTTTAAAAAATTGTTTCGCTTTTTATTATTTCAAGTATTTGATCAAAAATTAACAACCAAACAAGTTATTTTGCCTTTAAAAAGAAAAAATTGTTTCTAAAACAAGGAAACAAACATCCCCCGTGTTTCTTTCTTGCTTTTTTTATATATTGGAAAGTAGTCATGTTTCTTGTTTAACGCACTAAAAATTTGTCTGAATTGCATAACATCAAGTAAACAACTGTGGGTTGGGTGAATTTGCTATGTGAGAAATTATTACACACTCTCGGAATGTCACATCATTTATACTCTGTCTAGTAAAAATATTTCAAGTGTTCTTTACTGTAGATCTTATATATCATAAATTTCTCATAATTATTTTTCATTTTCCATAACTCAATATAGTAGATATTTATTATGAAAAAAAAAGAAATAACTATGAAAAATTTATGGGATACAAGAACATAATATGAGATATTTGAAATATTTTCATTGGGCTACATGACGTGGCATTCCAGGAATATATAAGTATTTCTCTTGCTATCTTCCATAATCTACTATATGATGTTACTTTCAATGATCTTCATTACTAGCATTCAATCGAACTATTTAAGTTTTTATATTGCCTTGTGTTACAAATTTATGATTGTACTTTCGTTATTATTCAATGAATCAGAGTATTATGCAAGAAAGTGTTTGGGCTACCACGTTTAGCACCTTGTAAATCTTTTATGTTGTATACAATCTATATATGAATGGTAGTTATGTGATTTTTATTTATTATGACAGTTCTGATCTTTACTATAAAATCCATTTAACTAAATTGATGAGATTAATAAAATTAAATAAATTACTGAAATTTAGTATATTTTACATGATCTCTAAAACATTACTCAATTGTTTTTATCCTATTGATAAAGGAGAGTAATGTTAATCTGAATATTATTTATAAGTTACAACACCAATTTTTTTTATATAAATATATAAATTTACTTTACATATATTATTGTGTATATTTTTTAGTCATGTGGTATAGTGTATAATTAAATAAGGGTAAAATTGAAAAGTTATTAAATTTTAACGTAATATTAATGAGATTTAAGATTTTTTTTCTGTTGAAATACGTTAGATATTTAACTTATAAATAGAATTATAATACTGTGACATAGATAATAAAGATTATTTCAATTGGTAAGAAGTTGACTAATAATATATAAAGTCGTGAGTTCAAATATTACTATCAATATGAAAACATTATTGGTAGATTTTTTTTAAATACCTTTATTTACAAACAACTTTGGAACTTTTTTTTTCCTATCAAAAAAGGATACTGTGACTTACAAATTAAATTTAGAATTACATATGCAACCCATCTGTTACATGAAAAGAATATTGTGATATCCAAAGATTAAGTAAACGTTAAAACTTAGATAAATAATTAATTGATTTGACCATAAACATAATTTGGGATATATATAATATTAATCTACATCCCAATTCCAAAACTAATGGCCATAATCTAACTTGAAAGTTCTATTATTTTTTTGGGCAACATTTCACTTAGAAGTTTATATCCATATAGACAGGCAAAAATGTGCTGTTCAACTTAGTCCCTTAGTTTCTAGGAACATGTGTTTGGTCTGATGGCTGGAGATGGATAGAAGGAAATGGCAGAAAATGATAAGGTTTAATATTACCTTATTTGATTATATTAAAGGGAAAGGGAATGAATGGATTTTTAATGCTGTAATTAGTTCAAAAGAGAAAGGAAGGGGCAATAATGACTAATTTAATTTTATTAAAAATAAAAAATAATTAATATAATGAAAATATTTTTTTAATCTAAATGATACAATATTTTTTTTTCCAGAGCTATTTTTAATTACAACTTGTTTGGTTCAAGAGGGGATAGGAGGGAAGATAATTAGCCCGTTTGGAAAATCGTTGGGAAAATGATTTTTGGCCAAAATGTATTTTAGAAAATGACTTTTGATCAAAATGCATTTTGGCAAAATGCATTTATATTTGGATAAATGTTAGATTCAGAATGCATTTCGATAAAATGCATTGACGTTTGGATAAATGTTGGAGAAGCAACTTTTGGTGAAAAATTACTTAAAAGTGTATGAAAATCTTTAATACATATATAGTATATCCTTCCTTGATCTAAAAAAAAATATTTTTTGATGAAATATTATCTGAAAAGAAATGTTAAAATGATAATTTTAATCAAACTGAAGTTTTTCGAGATTTTGTTTGGCAAAAAATATTTTCCACAAATTTAAACAATTGAATAAAATCGGATATGAGGGGGTCCAACAAGCTTATATTAAGATATTAAAATCATTTTTTATGTTTTATAAATTAGTTCAAATTTTTTATTTCGTGATATAATAATTTTTTTAAAATATTGATTGTTTGGAACCTAATATTTTAGTGGCATAAGCGTTGGGCATCAAATGTTGGAGAAGGATGAAGAAGCAAATGGAAAGAAAGGGACAGGCGGATCTGGCTTGACTCAACGGTGGAGGAATGCCTTTTCTCTCAACTCTCAACGGTAAAAAATGCTCCTTCTGCTTTTTGCTCCAAATCCATTTTGTATAAAAGAAGTTTCCAAACACAGTTAGCTTCATGCCAAAACAGGCTCAATAACTAACGTTTATCACCACAAATTCCTTATCTTTTGCTTTTCTAATAAAACTCATGAATTCCTCCGATTATTTTCACAGACATACTGGAGAACGAGGTCCACATTTGAAATGGTGAGATCGAATTTCTAGGCAGAGTACAATCCAGCAGAAAAAGAAGACGACCCGTCGGTGCACTTGATTGATTGGAGAATAATGGGACTGTGGTTTTCTTGAGATGGAATCGCGCAACAGGGAAGATCTTGTGCTCATTGGGGGATACAAAAAGTGGGTATTGATGATGGGATTGAGCTCTGATTATGCCACAAGGCTATTGTCGAAGCCACAGACAGCTTCACTCTATTCTTTGTACTCCATACCATCCCAGAAAATGGCGAGCAAGGAAAGATGCACGCACATGGCAATGATGGAAAAACATAGAAGTTGACCAGACTGCGACCATGAATCTCGAACGCAAGCTCTAGTTGGCACCATCAATGTAGAAATGTGGAACTATAATCGAGGTGTTTATTTTATTTTTTCTGCATGGACATTCATGGAATATTACAATACATGAGGGTAAATTAGTCTAAAAATTTGGCTCCCATCCAGAAAATATTAATTACTTTTGAGCCTAAGGTCTCTTAGTATACCCAAAAAAGAAATAAAAAAAGACGTTCAATTCTTTTGGTGCTAAAAGATGTTCAATTATACTTTGCTTTATATCTTGTACACATAAATAATTTTTTTTTATTTCGCACTGGATAATAAGAGTTATATAAAAAAGGAAAAGTTAATCTTTTTCCCTCATAATTTTGACTCAATTATAATTCAATTCTTGAAATTTAACACGTTATATAACTCAATCTTAGTAATTTTAATTTAGTTGTAACTCAGTATTTAAATTTTGATGCATGCAACTTAGTTTCTTAGTTTTAAAAAAATTAAAATGAAGAAAATTAATTCTCAAGTCCCTCTACTTACAAGATGTTAAAGGAAAATCAATATCGAAGATATCATAAAAAAACAATGAAATGGTGATAAATGACTCCATACAATAGATGGAAAAACAACATTTATGCAGAGGATATTATCCAGAACTGTACAATACAATGAATATATGAGGAATGAAAAAGCAATATTTATGAAGAGGATATTATTAAAAAAATATCAAATGAAATAAAATAAGTAACATTTTAATATGTTATAAAAATGATTATGTTTTCAATTTTATATAATTTTTTTTAAAGATAGACACTTTGAAAAACATTAACCTCATTATCAAGTTTAGAGTATTTATAATTAAAAAATAATAACAAAATTGAAAACATAACAATTTTTCGCCTTTAAAATAAAATGAAGGTACGCCAATCACGTAAGCAGTTCTATAGGCCAAGTAAGATAACAAGTGGACCAATCAACATGCAATTTCAATAGATTTGATAGAATATATTGATGATCAAGTACATTTTCTTATATATTATGCAATACTTGAGAGATACAATATGTTATTGATGACTTATGAATAACATCAAGCTAAGTATTTATTTTATTGTATATAATTATATATCGATAATGCAATTCATTAGGCTCAAATTTTTTTCGATAACAAAGTAAAAGCCGAAAATAGTTGAAATAACATGTTATGTGTGAGAACATATATATATATATATATTTTTTTTTCATTCCACACTATAATAAAAAGGACTTTCAATCATTCAACTTGTATTTTGTGACTTTTACCTCTTAATGTGTAAAAGTTCAAATTTGCTGAAATACCGTGTTATGTGTGAAAAATGTTTGTTATCTTCATTACAAAAGTCTTCAAAGTCATCCTTCAAGGGTATGTAGCCCCACAATTGCTCCATATATCACGCTATAAAACAAAATCTAAATTTCTCAATATTAATAATTAACTTTGAAAAACACTGTCCATTTATTTTTGCACAGTTTGGCTTTATCACTCTTAATATGTACGTAAAAGTCTAAATTAATTGCCACCAACACACTTGATCTAGTAGTGTAAAGCCCTTCTATATCCCATTGGGTTTCAAATTCGATTCCTAGATGAGATACTTGTGTTGAGGGGGATGGCCAGATTCAAAGAAAAGCGTGTTTTGATCAATGGCGAAAAGTCTAAAAGTCTATGGCCCCTTCAATGAACTCTATAAAAAGCTTACTAATCCATTTCCCAAACCTCACACCTCTCTTGCACATCTTTCTCAAGAGGATTCTATTGATAATTCTTTACTTCTGAGCTTGTATTGAAGATAGATATTGCCTTTATAATGGGCTTTATCTTCAAGTTTTTCTGTGCATTGTTGTTGTTTCTTTTGCATACAAGTCTCAGTTTGGCTACCATCAGTGAAGGAGCAAAGTGCATAGAGAATGAGAGAAAGGCTTTACTCTCATTCAAACAAGGAATCATGCAAGATGGCTCTGGCATGTTATCAACATGGAGAGATGACGGAGATCATTATGAAGATTGCTGCAACTGGAAAGGGGTTTACTGTAGTAATGAAACAAGTCACATTCAATACCTTAATCTTCGTGGTTCGAATCCTATTCATTGGATTGGTGAAATTAATATTACTTTGTTAAGTGAATTGCATGATATGGAATATTTGGATCTCAGTCACAATGGATTATATCCAAGTGAAATTCCAAAGTCCATTGAGTCTTTTACCAATTTAAGATATCTCAATCTCTCTAGTTCTGATTTCTTTGGGACAATCCCTTATCAACTGGGAAAGCTTTCAAATTTGAAATATCTTGATATGAGTGATAATGAATTGGTTGGAGATATCCCTTGGCCAATTGGAAACCTTTCAAAGTTGCAACATCTCGATCTAGGACGAAATCATCTTGCTGGAGTTATCCCTTTCCAGCTTGGGAATCTCTCTATGCTGCAAACATTGCATCTTGGTTATAGTTCTAATCTCACGTTATATGATGCCAAGAACAATCATGATGTGAAGTGGCTTTCTAAGATTTCTTCACTATCAAGTATTGACTTGAGTTATGTGAGTGATGTTCGCTATTCTCATCTCTGGCTTCAAATGATTGGGAAACTCTCAAAACTTCGAGTTTTGTTGCTAAGAGGATGTGGCATTTCTTATACCGATAATCCTTCTTCGACTGCTTTTCCTTCAAACTATTCCTCTTTTCTTGTTAGCCTTGATCTCTCTAACAATGACTTGAACTCTGCATCATTTCAATATTGGCCCTTCAATTAGAGCTCTATCAACCTTCAAGAGCTGTATCTAAGTTATTGTAATCTTTCAACCGCTAATATTCATTTTCTATTTTCCCATTTTCAACTTCCTTCCCTCATCATCCTTGATCTCTCTCACAACAACCTCATGTCACAAATAAGGGCAATCAACTTCATCAGCTCCAATCTACAAGTTCTTAATTTAAAAAATTGTAGCCTTTCATTTGATAACCTTATTTTTACATCTTTCAATCCCAATCTGACTTCTCTTGTGCATCTTGATTTGTCTCTTAATTTGTTGACATCACCATCCATATTCCACTGGATTTCTAACTTCACCTTTAATCTTCATGAGATTCGACTTGCTGGTAACTTGCTACAAGGTCCCATTCCAAAAGGATTTGGAAATATAATGAACTCTCTTAAAGTCCTTGATCTCTATGATAATAAGCTTCGAGGTGAAATACCATTATCACTAGGGAATATATGCACTTTGGAGGCCTTATATCTTGCAAGTAATAACTTCAGTGGGAAGCTTTCAAGTTTCACTCAAAACACTTACTGGTGCAATAGTCATCCACTACGAGTGTTGGATTTATCACAAAATCAAATAAATGTCATGTCAACCAATATTTATGTTTTCTCCTTTTTGGAAGAGTTCTATCTCTCTAATAATAATTTAGAAGGAGAAATACCTGAAAGCATCGGATTGCCATCTCAGTTAAAGCATTTGGACCTGGATGGGAATAATTTAGGAGGTGCAATCACTGAATCTCATTTCAAAAAGCTCTCCAATTTGAATACTTTATCATTATCTGGCAATTCATGGTTAACTCTACAAATTAGATCCAGATGGATCGCCCCATTTCAGTTGCAATATTTGGACATGACATCTTGTAAATTGAGTCCTTATTTTTCAAATTGGCTCCATAATCAACATAAGTTAGAAGTATTGGATATTTCTAATTGTGGGCTCTCAGGTTTCATACCAGAGTGGTTTTGGCCACAACTTAAAGATATGAATTACATGAAAATCTCATACAACAATTTTGTTGGTGAAATTCCAAATTTACCCTTGGTGTTTAACTATAGGCCCGTAATAATTTTGAACTCAAACAATTTTGAAGGTGAGGTTCCATCATTTTTTTCACAAGCATTAGCACTTCATCTTTCACAAAATAAGTTCTCAAGTTTGGTTCCACTTCTATGTCACCAAATTGAAGGTAAAGGCCTTGTTGGCATTTTAGACATTTCAAACAATCAATTAGAAGGGAATCTACCTGATTGTTGGAGCCATATGAAGCCATTAGAGTTTGTTGATTTGAGCAATAATAACTTGTCATGAGTGATACCGACCTCTATAGGACAACTTTTGAATTTGGAGGCTTTGGTTTTAAGAAACAATAGCTTCATTGGAGAGCTCCCTTCCTCTTTGGTGAATTTCTTCTAGTTATTGTTGTTGGATGTGTCTAACAATAAGTTGTTGGGATCAATACCGTCATGAATTGGAGAAAACCTTGGACAGTTGCAAATTCTAAGCTTAAGGATGAATAATTTATATGGCATAATACCTTTGCATGTTTGTCACTTAGCATGCATTCGACTCTTAGACCTATCTCATAATAACTTGTCCAATGAAGTCCCATCATGTCTTCAAAATTTTACTGTTTTGGCACATGATCATGACCATATCAACTTAGCCGATGCAAGTTGTCATTCATATGTGTTCAGTATGAACGGCTTGGGATATATTTGTTATTTTTTTGAATTCTACATAACATTGATGTGGAAGGATAAAGATAACTTGTTCAAGAGACCTGAAAGACTTCTTAAGAGTATTGATCTATCTAGCAATGCTCTTATTGGTAAGATACCTAAAGAAGTTGTATCTTTATCAAGATTGGTGTCCTTGAATCTATCAAGAAACAAGTTAATGGGACAAATTCCTACTGCAATCGGGACTCTAGGATCACTAGAATTCTTATATTTGTCAAGAAATTTATTATCAGGCCCAATCCCCCCAAGTCTCGCTAATATAAATCGCCTAAGTGTGTTAGACCTGTCAAACAATCATCTTTCTGGAAAAATCCCGACAGGAACACAACTGCAAAGTTTTAATGACACAAGTTATGAGGGAAATCTTGATCTTTGTGGACTGCCACTAAAAAAGTGCCCGGGAGATGAAACGCCTACTCCTCAAGATAGTGATCAATTTGAAGATGATGACTCATATGTAACAAAAGAATTCTACTTGAGCTTGGGCTTGGGATTTGCTTTTGGATTTTGGCCCTTCATTGGGCCATTGCTCTTCAACCGTACTTGGAGACAAACCTACTATACATTTGTAAGAAGTGTTACAGATAGAATCCAGATCTTGGTGGCCATTTATGTGGCAAGGTACCTCACCAATTGATAGGTAATCATATAAAGTAATCACATTACTTTCTTTCTTTGTTTTTGTTTTTTTATGTTGAAAAGTAATCATGTTTTTTGGTTAATGCACTAAAATTTTTTTCCAAATGTTTATTGCACCATCTTGTTTATTGCAGGATCTGTTACTTCTTCGGCTTGGTGTACATAGGATCATTCTCGATTATTAATGATTTGTGATTTTGCTGTCCAAGTCAACAACCATTTGTTGGATGAATTTGCTATGTTATTATATAATATATAATGTTGCTTTCAATAATCTTTATTTGTATTGGCTTGTATATCTCTTATGTTGTATACAAATTGTGTTGGATTTAGAGCTCCCTTTCAATAATCTTTTATCTTATAGACTCTTGTAAGTGGTAGAAGTTCTAAATTACCATTTATCTTTTGTAAAAAAAAGATGTTAACACCGCAAACAAAAATGAATACAAAAATACCATTCGTTAACTTTTTACTTGTGGGCTCCACTTAATGCCAAGTGTCAACCATCCATTCATTCTTCATGGCCAACTCTCTCCTCCCACTCTACCTCCCGTCTCTCGCTTCTCCTCCTTATCCTCCCTCCATTCATTCTCCAACATCTTCTTTATCTCCGACTTGTTCACGGTGCCGCTTCCATCGATGTTGAACTTCTCGAAGATGGAGTTGTATAGCTGGGTAAGCTGCTCCGGTGGAGTGGCCATGTCGATCTGAAATGCGTCTCAATCAACCTCATGGATTGGAACGTCTTCCGTAACTCCCCTTGCAACAAAACGCCATCACTGTTCAGATCCAGCGCCACCGACTACTCCTCAACGTTCTTGTTGAAATGTTCCTCGATGCTCATGAAATCCCTAACCGTCATGCCACGAAATCCAAGACGTAAAGGAGAGAAATGAGGAGTGATGAAGAAAAGGGAGAGTAGGACCAGGATGGTGAAGCAGAAGTCGGCCAAGAATTCCAGAAGCAGTAGGAGGGATCTTGGGATGATGGATATTGGGAGCGTATGAAGTGAGAAGGACATTGTACATCATTTTTAAGGAGCATACTAAGAACTCATCTTCTTGCGATACCACACGGGTTTGCATCTTAAAATAAGTTTAAAGTCTCCTAGCAACACATTGACCCAGTTTTGAAAGTTTAAAGTGTCTTTAATTCCATCACTTACCAAATTCTAAGCTTCAGCTTAGAAAGTTTATGACAAGGATAAGATACAATCGGAGACATCCAACAATTTGTTCATTGAAGCTACAGGGAAGATTAGTGCAGCTGAAGAAGAAGAAGAAGAAGAAAGCGCGAAAAATGAAGCTAGAGGAAAGAGACCCAGGTGTTGGAGATGGAGGATGGAGAGAGTTGGTCATGAAGAATTAATGGAGAGTTGACACTTGGTATCAGGTGGATCCACAAGTAAAAAGTTAATGGACTTCTTGGCATCTATGGTTTTTTTTTCCCCTCCGTTTTTTAATGATGGAGGGTATTTGTGTATCTATTTTTTTTTTATGGTGCTAATAACCCTTTTCGTAAAATATAAAGATATAAAGAGCATTTTTAAACTTTTACCTAGGCACAACACTACACAATAGTTAACTCTTTTAATTGTGATTCCGTACATGCTAGCTGCTATTTTGTACTAAAATTGATTATTGATTATTACAAGTATGCTTAAGGTGAAAAAAAAATGAGGTAATCTTAATTCAAAATATAACCTTATAATTTTTGAAGCGGAATTTGTCATATCTTTGTATAAACATCTTTTAATAAACTTCAATACATACAGTAAAAGATTATTAGTACAATTGAAAAGCAATTGTTGGTAAGGAGTTGACCAATATTCCATAAGATTATGAGTTTATTTTCTGCTGCTATCGATGTGAGAGTTTTGTTAGTGAACGATCTATAAGTACTTTTGTCAATGCTCTTTGACCCCATATGTTTGCACTAACTCCAGTGAGCTTTCGCGACCCAACTCACATAAATGTTTTATAAAAAAACATATTTAAATGTAAAATTAATACAAATGACATGAGTTTTCTAATATATAACAATTTGATAATTTAAAGAAAAATATTCAAATTAAAATCATGAAAATTAAAGAATTAATATATTATTGAGACAAATTTGTCAAACTGGAATCCCCAAGTCGAACATGACAGAAGAATTCTTTTCCCAAAAAAAAAAATCCATATTCGAGTAGGTCAAGGTACTCATACATAAATCAACATTTTCGTTAAGGCACCGTGTCTAAAAGCCTTTTTAGGAGGTGACAATTTATTTTCTCACACTCTGATCTCTTTTAGCATTTGTTTATAATATATAACTACATATAGCAAATTGGCGATAAAAATATTATAATATGAATTAATTGTGAAAAACATTTCCTCGATCCATTCAATAATTTGTGATCCAGATATCAACCGGAACTGTTGGATGAATTTGTTATACATGTCGTATACTATAATGTTACTTTCAATAATATTCTTCATTACTAGGTTAAATTTGGATACGAAGAAAAACCGAATAAACTTGGTAGGTTAAATATGGGGACACTACAGAACTAGATGACACACACACACCCACGCACGCACACGTATATGGAAGTCGAAACTCTAGTTCAAAAGAGTAATAAAGTAATACTACTTCTAATTCTTAATATAAAATTTAATTGATTTATGTTGGAGGATTAAGGAAGTTAAGTACATCATTTTAAAATATTTATATTTATTATTTTTAAGCAATGCATTTAATTTTTTTTTAATCTCCTCAACATAAATCAGTTATCTTTTATATTAAGATTAGGGATAGTATTTTAGTTTTACAAGAATTATGATATGGACAAAAAAATGTTGGACATTTTTGGAGCAAACCTGCAAATGTTTGTTGAGCATGGATATGCTAATTTGTAGTGTGAAGCTCCAGAAGAGGAGTAAATAATAACATTCAGAAATTGACTCCCACATCGGGCAGCAAAATGTAGTTCGCATTGCAGAAAGCGTATAAAACTGTCATTTATGTTGCGAAAATCAAAAGAAAGATAGGAGAAAACAAGAAAATCTTGAATAATAAAATGGAGAGTTCTTATTTATTATGTTAAGAGTGTATTATATATATATATATATATGTGTGGTGTCTTATATTTATGGATATAGATCTATAATATTAAGGTGAATCAATATTAAATATTACATGAGATAATAAGGGATACCAAAGATAATTAGGACTAATGAGAGATATTCCTAACAATTTATATATTCCAAAATTAAAGCGCTCCACTTATCTTCTTTAAGTTCCAATTTGTATTGAAAATTGAGTAAAAGAGAAAAGATAAGGGAAAATTAAAGTGAAGGATCCAAAATATTATTTATTGATAAGGACCATAAAAGTTCTAATTATTTAGAAGGATCAAAATTTAAAATGTAGATTTAAAAGTACTAAATTGTTCATAACTGAATTCATACATTTTCTCTCACACTTATAACTTTTTTGAACGAAAAATCAAAACTAAAACTAAAACAATTTATCATATTTCTTACTATTTTTTATTTTTCAACAAAATTCATATTTTTATCATCTATTTCCTAATATGATTATTTATGCATGTATATCATAAAGTTTTTCACCTGATTTATCATGAATACTAGTTAGAATTTTTTAATTTTATTAATATCATGAATTTTTTAAAAAAATCACATATATTCCATCTAAATAAAAATTAAATTATTCAAACTTTTTATATTTTTTCAAAATCGTGTAAATTGTATCTTGGTTTTTTAGAATATACAATTTTTTTCATCATATATAATAAGATGTACACGATCTCCAATTTTATTAAAAATATATAACTTTATTTTCTATTAAAATATCTAGGGAAAATCCCAATAAAAGACGCTTGAATTATTCAAATTCTAATTTGGGTCATTAAACTTAACAAATCTTTAATTAGGTTGTGTGACACAATTAGGGATTTATAATTTGAATCAAATTACCACTACAACCTTTAGTTATTAAAAAATAAAAAGTAACATTATTGGGATAGAATATGACAATGGTAAATTCCAGCTGATTAAAGATTGTTTAACAATTCTACCACGAATAAAAAAGTAATATTATTGGTAGAATTGTTAACAATTAAAACGTCGTTTTCGTCGCCTTCACCGTGGTGGTCCTCATCCTGACGCCATCTCCTTTGCTTCATGGTGCTTGTGATCCTCAGTCCATCCCTCGTGTAGCTCAACCATTCCCTTAGTTGCTGCTCGTCCATCTTGTGGCTTCTTACATTCTGGTAGGCATTTAATTTGATATTCTGCTTTATCTGCTGAATACACATGGAATATTTTAAATTAAATTAATCATTATTTAATTTGATATTCATTCAGTTTGATTTTGTATCTAGAGCTTCTTATCACCAATTTCGCCCTTTTTGAAACCCTGGCCTTACAATGGCGATCTCCTGAATCACTTCTAATTAAAGGTCTATTTTTGCATATAGCGAAAGCTAATTCGAAGAGATGCCTCAGCGGCACTCGAAGAACAACAACATTTATTTGATTTAGGTATATTTGATTTTCCTATATTTATTAATTCCTCTATTTTGGATTTGTTTGATGTAGGTTGGCAAGAAAAATGACATCTACTTTAAGATCAACATCTGAAAAAGAATTATGTTGTTTTTTCCATGTTGGTGGACAATTTGAGAAGAACGTTGAAGGGCAATTTCAATATAATGGGGGCAGTGTAAGGGTAAAAACTATAAGACAAGGGATGACACTTGAAGAAATGAGAGTAATGATATCATCATGGATTGGTATCAATTGTATTAGCAGTGAGATAAAATACACTGTGACATTTGATGAGAGGACTCTGATAGATCTTGTTGATGATGCGGAACTTGCAAACCTTTTTCAGTATAACGAGAGAAGTGGACAAGTGTATATAGCATGTAAAGGGAATGAAAATCTACATGAAACAATTAGCAATCCACAAAGGTAAGTGATTTTATTGTTTTTTTTAAATTTTGTCATTTTAGTGTTGTTAATGTGCTAATAGAAGTTGTACCTATGTAATGCAGCACTGAGACATTCGTTGGTCACACAGAACAAAGCTCTCTAGCTGCAAGCAATTTGGATAATGAATTGGAACATGGGTATTATGAATATGGTCTTGATTGCCTAACTTATGAAGGTGGTGCACGACCTAACAACCTATCATGTGGGGTACAAAGTGCACCAACACTTTTGCCTGAGTTGAACTCATTGAAATGGAAAGGAAAGTTGTCGGGATTATGGCAAACCTTTGCAAATGCTGATGCTTTTAAGCAAGCACTATATAAGTATAGTATTGCTCACAATTTTGAGTTCAAATTTTTGAGAAATAGCAAGGAAAGGATGTCTGTGAAATGTAAGATTGAAGGGTGTCCTTGGAAGATAACGGCAAATGCAATGGGGAAGAAAACTCATTTTCTACGTGTGACGCAATTCAAAAATGAGCATATTCATCATGCACAAGACATTCTTCAAGTGAACCATACTGGAAGAGCTACTCTTACATCATCTATTATTATTGAGGAGGTGAGGTCTCACGTAGATAAACGCCCTGGTGAAATTAGAAAGACATTGGAAAGAGACTATGGTGTGAATTTGACATATAAACAGGCCTATGCTGCTAAGTTAAAAGCACTTGAGGATATTCAAGGTAGACCGGAGCAGTCTTATATGCTTATACCATGGATATGTCAACGATTGAGGGAAACTGATCCAACAATAGTTGCTGAATGGGTAGCTTTTGAAAATAACATATTTGAGCGTGTCTTTATAGTATATGGTTGTTGTATAAAGGGGTTCTTAGCTGGGGCAAGACATGTGTTGTACATAGATGGAACTTATTTAAGTGGCCCATATAAGGGTACCTTGCTATCAGCCTCTGCATATGATGCAGATAATGAGTTGTTTCCATTTGCAATTGTTATTGTGAAGGGGGAGACATTAGATGATTGGACATGGTTTTTACACATGATTAAAAGGATAATAGGGTCAATTGAGTTGACTATAGTTTCAGACCGCCACAATGCTATAATAGGAGCTATGCAAACAATATTCAGTGGTGAGAGACATGCATTTTGCTATCGGCATGTGAAGGAAAACTTTAGTGCAGAAGTGCTAAAAATGAACAAAGGAAAACGAAGGACAAGTTCCCAAAGCAAGGATGATGCACTAAAGTTACTTGATAATATTGCATATGCAAGGCTAAAAAATGATTTCGATGATGCTATGGGAGATATGAGAGATTTCTCTCCACAACTATTTGAGTGGCTTGTGAATCATGGGGATATTGATAGATGGGCTTTAAGTCAATTTCCATTTAAACGTTGGGATAATATAACAACAAATCTTGCCGAGTCATTCAATGCATGGATGGTAAAGGAAAGAAGGTATAATGTTGCTCGATTGATCCATGAACATCGAGAGAAGGTAGCCAAGAAAATGTATGCCTCAGCTATGGCAATGAGTAAGTGGAGAAATTGTGTGGGTCCAAACATAGAGTCAAAAGTGAGGGAAAATGTGGTGAAAGCTCAACAAATGTATCCTGAACATTATGGAGATAATAGGGTTTGTGTCCATACAGCTTATGGAGATCTAGAGGTTGATCTTGGTTTACATCGATGCAGTTGTGCCGCATGGCAAATGTCAGGGATTCCATGTGCACATGCCTGTACAGCAATTAAGTATGCCCATGGCAATGTATATGATTATGTTGAAGAATGTTATAAAATTACTTCTCAAAATAAAATTTATAGCCATAGCATGACTCCAGTTGTGACAATTGACATGCCAGATGTTAATGACTACAGGATAGAAAATATTTCAGGACAAAACTTTCTCAGACCACCTCTGACTAGCCGACCTCCTGGAAGACCAAAAACTAAAAGACACGAATCACAATTCCAGAACAAGAAGATTTACCACTGTGCAAGATGCCATGAAGCTGGTCATACAAGAAGGACCTGCAAAAATCCAAACCCATGTTGATTTTGTTGTTAATAGCTATTTAGGTCTTATGAATTTCAAAATGTGAACTTGGAAATTTTACACCTAGGCTTTAATTATGAATTTCAGGACAAAACTTATTGCTTGCTTGTGCTCTTTTTAATGGTGTCTTTTTATCGTGTAATTTTCCTCTTTTCTACTAAAATAATTCCTGCGAGCTGCAAAGCAAGAACGAACTTAGTCCTTTTTTGTGTTATCTAGGAATTATTTGTTTTACCTGTTTTTATCTTTGTTGGGAAACACTTTGAGGATTGTGACGTTGAAGACTACCGTCTGTGACTACTTGTGGAGAGTTAAATTATATATGTGATTTGAATATTTCTTAATCATCTGATTTTTCAAATTTGGTATTGAAAATCTGAATGCCCAAATTATGTATTCTGCTTCTCATTTGGGTCTGCATGGCATAGTAAATGACATTTTTTTTTTAAAAAAAAGAAACTCTGTTTTAGCGTTGACACTGTCATATTCAAATCCTGCACCTGCTATTTTTTCAACAGTAGCATTATGGAGGTGCCCCTGTAATTTTATATCAAAATTACAGTTTGTTCTTTCATTTTCTTGAGAAAATTTTAACCAAGAATGATGCTTAAGGAAGTCGTTAGTTGAGATCTCTTGGTTAATGACTTATCATGCTATCCAGTTTGTTAACCCCACTTATAAGGCTTTTTATGTTGCTGTCGTCATCATTTCTTGAAAAAAGTTTTAGTACTCCATCATTCATGCATTCAACCACCAGCAATATTCTGCAATCAAATTACATTATTCTCACTTGAATGGGATCATCATCAGCATGTTTATGATTTAACAAATTCTATCTGCATTAGGCTTTAATTAAAATCTGAAGCAGCGAATTGAGTTACTTGAGGAATTGTCATGATGTGGATATCCCCTAATAATAATTTTTTTTTTATTTTTAAACTAAGGGGTATGTAGGTAATTTGATGGTTATATTCCATGAGGAAAGGGATTGAAATATATCTGAAATAACTTGAACAATTGGTTCTTATAGAAGAAGTTTTAAAGATGTCCCTATATTTTACAACATATATATTGGTCATCCTTATAATTTTAAAAGGCTTGTGGTTTTACAGTAATAACAGTAGGAAAAGATAGCCAGAGTCACATCTATTTTTACAATACCAAAACATGATTTTGATTAACCAATGATTATATATATAAATATATAATCACTTTTGCTGCCAGTTTTTTTGTCGCTATATTCAATACCAAAACCCATTCTTGTCTTGACTATAATTTCTGTCGCTATATTGGGACAGGGCTCCATGATTTTGCTGATCAAACACATCAAGCTCCTTGGCCTTTTGCAACATCAATCTCTCTTCTTCCTCTTCTTTTTCTTCTTTCTGCTGAGCAGTATGGGCAGCAAGCCTCCTGTTTTTACATAGTAAGCAAAAATATACGTGTAAACAGTTGACATTTGACTAAATAACATAAAGGTATTCACACCAGAGAAAGACAAATTAAACAAAAAAAAACAGCTATTACTTTCACTATAAAGAAGGACACCAACAACTTCCAATAGCTCATAAAGTGAGAAAAGGAAAGTTATTTATGCAAGGGGATAAGAAACTTCCTCAACAAACAGCATGCACTACCTGCTTTTGGCGGCTCCATATCTCTTGTTATATAGAATGGTAAAGTTAATTCAGCAATTGGAAATGATGTTGTTACTCAAATAGAAAGTGATAAAGACCAAGACAAACCATTGAAACAATGTTATGTGCCACACATCTGGGGGGAAATCAAGAAGCAGTTTTAATTAATCTTTATGTATCTTATCAGGCATTCACAGGTTTGATCTTTAATTGACATTGATTTAAGTCAACAGTTAATTTTTAAAGCACCCAACCATGTGCCAAGATAATTTTAGAACCCCCAAGTGGCATCCACCAATATGAGAAAATGACAGACAATTTCTGTTGCTATCAGGGATCCCTTGTTTCCTCACCCATATACCTAACTTAGACAGGAATTCATCGCCATGTTCCAAGATTCATGTCTCAATTAATAAGTCATGAGTGAACTCTCAGGGAACTATGCATGAGTGTTAATGAAATTCAGGAAGGTATTATGCATTGAAGGGTAGAAAAGCATCCT